>JARHVA010002149.1:2175000-2262500 GCA_037957365.1 Torreya grandis
GCACTTACCAATCAAATCTCCACTCCAAGCTCAGCCACTTATCATTAAAACATCCTACATAAGATTATATACTAGAAAGTAGGTGATATTAGGACCTACCAAGGGAAAAATTCTACCACATGTGCAAATCAAACTAATATAACACACTAAACCTATATCAAAGAGTCTGAAAATAGTCATTTGTATTAGCTTAAGAGGTTACAAAGTGTCAATCTAAACAAAGTTTCCTCATGCCCAAGAGAGGGATACCAAAATAGGCCTTTCAAACTTGATAAATATAAGTACATGTAGAGAAGAAGAGGGAGAGTGGTGTAGAAGTATTTGAATAAGTTAAAATATCATGACTTTTTCCACATGACAATTACAACAGTCTTTCATACTCCATGCATTGAAGTGTCTTTAATGAGTGTCCTTAAGGCATTGAGGTAGAGTGGTGGAGGATGTGGTTGACTTGTATAACCTATATTAAATCATGGCTATGCCCCTATTTGTTCAAATACCTCCTCTTCCTAGTAGTTACAACATTAATGAGATGTAATTAAGCCATCATAAAGTATACAATAGCCTATCCTCATCTTGAGCATATTGACCACGACAAGAAACTAACTTCTTTCTCCATTATGACCATGGAATGTGCATTAATTAACACTTAAACATTTATTACATAGGTGATAACCATGCATTAACTCCATCAATATCCTCTCTATGCCAACCTTCAATTCTCTTTGTTGACCAAGTAAGCCAAATAGGCCACTTAACCCTAGTAGCTTGACTACTAGTGCTTGGTTGCCATGAAAGCCAGTATTAGAATTTAGGAACATGTGAAAAAGTGAGTTTTAGGTCTAAAACAATGTCCCATATCATGACATGGGCCTTTTTGAGTAGCTCACACTTGCAAACTTACCAAACTAGGTGACTAGGTAACTTTATCTCTCATATCAATAGACTAGTTTGGAAGAGACATACAGAGGCATTTCCAAGTATATTTTTGGGCATCTAATGTCTTGAAGAGATAAAACAAGTGCCAAACCTTCACTTTCAATGATTTCCAACTTTATAAATAGTTATACACCTTGTTTTTTATCTAATTTCTTGAAAAAGTATAGTTTTATAACACTTTTGTATAGTGTATGTACAACCAAGTACCATGACTAGGGTCCCTCTTGAGTGTACCAGATGTTTTGGTAGTTTATCAGGTCATTCATGAGTGTTTAAGTGCAAAAATATTCAGTTTTCTTAGGATTGGTCTTTCTTAGGGTTTAAGTAGGGTTTTAGAGGTCTACCATCTTAACAATGGTTCATAAAGATGACACCTCCAATCCCAAATTTATGGTCATGAATGTTTATTCCATATACCCCCATAAAACCTTTGGCAAGCTTTGGTTCCCATGTAGCTTGTGTGGAGAGATGTGAGTGTGAATTAGTGGACCTTGGGCTTTGTACAGGCAATCTGTGTAGGTCAACTTCTTAAGATTCATTCATAAACCTAGGCTCCTCAATCCAGCTCACTCTTTCATGGATTTCAAGTATATAGGGATGCATAACTCTTTTTAAGAGCATTTCCCCAAGTCCTTATGCTATGAAATATCCAAGCATTTGGAATGATGGCTTCAAGTGATTGTTAATGATTGTTTCACTCGAGGAACATCTTTAGGCCTATATGATCATTTTATTACATTTATCTATTTGAAAACAATTTATTATGACCTAAAACAATTTCTTATACCCCTTCATGATGTCAAACTTTCTTAGGAGGGTTTGGGCATACTTTGATGGTGGTGTGGGCCTTCTAGGCCTAAGATAAGTTTTTACGCCTAATTGGCCTTGAATGATTTTGGGAGTCCAAGTGACCTATATGTGTTTGGATGGACTTAAAGATCATAAAAATACCCCCTTTTCACCTATTTCTCTCTTCTACAATTGCCTTCAAACATTCGACTCTGACTCTATTTTCCTTTCTCATGTGACTAGTTGTAGGTATGCCTACTAGCCTAAGCGTTTGAGACCTGAGTACCCTCTTCCACTATTAAATAGTAGTGATGGAGTTTTTGAGTACCATGAGAAATATCCCCAAGTCCCTAAAACATACTCAATATCATATCTTTCAACAACTCTATTCCTGCATATCCTACATAGTCAGGGTTAGGTTTGTAGGGGGTTGTACTCATGTAACCTTAAGGATTGATTGAGTGTCTTTTTACTTGAATATGAGAATTTTAACATGTTGGAAACCCTATCATGTCCTTTACACTAATTTTTCTTGATATTTTCATCCTCTTAATATCCTTAAATTAAGTAAATACCCCAACTATTCTGATCAAGCATGTGTAAATCTATTTTAGGCCTAAAATGCCTAAAAAGCCATTAGGCTCCTTCTCTGCCTCAAGGGTTAGACCAGTTTAATGAAGAGTATTATTCATAAAATAAAAAACCCTATTTAATCATTATTTTTATGGCTTGTAACAACCTCTTATACCTTCTCATATTATGCCTATAGGTGGCAGCTGGGTTTTTGATTGTATGAGGGTGTGTTTCAGGCCTGATTAGGCTACCAAGCCTAATCCCATATCAAAAGACCAATTTATGGAAAGGTGGATTAAAATATTTTAAAATAAGGATAATATTTCCTTATCTCTCTCTCTCTATTACTATGTAGGGTTTTGGACACCTTCATCTCTTATCTGGGAACCCTGCCTATAGGTAGTCTTTCTAAGTCTATTGACTGAGTTATAGGTACTAATCATCCTTTCATGGTACTTGAATCATTAATTGGTGAAACACCATGTAGGGGATCCTTTACTATCATAGACACTCTAAAACCTCTTTTTAGACCCCATTTCACACTCAATCATATTGCTTTCTCATGGCTATCTGTAAGCATCGTATGCCTATTGACTATATGATAGGTGAGTTCCTTTTGTCTAGTGTTTCTAACCTTGAATGGAATTTTTTTGGTTATCATGTTGTGGTAGATAGTGTTATGATTTCTTATACATTCTCCAAATACTTAAGTTGCACATTAGACTATCTTAGACCTTGTTAAGCTACCTACACATATTTATGCTCAAGTTACCTTCTCAAATTACCCTTGGATGTTAAGTCTATTAAAGAATTATAACCAAATTACAAAAGGTAATCATTGTTTGGGAAAATCACTCCCCATTGGTCTTATGAAAACCACATCTTTAGAACACCAAAAACTCACTTTGAGCCCCTCATAAGACAGTCAAGTCTCTCAGGTAGATTTGTTTAACTACTTTGATGTTCTTTTGACCTTCATAACAATAAATTTTTAAAGCCCTCATCCTCACCATAGGTTTTTCATATTATACTTATCTCTCCACAAGCCTTTTGTGACTCCTAAACATATAATGCATAGCATAAATCAATTCTATAGCTATCAATAGACCTCTATCTCTTTAGTGTGCAGGTGCAGGCTTGTAGGTGAGTTTGTGAGGGTTCAATTTTCAAGGCTAAAACTAAGAATGCTTAGACATAACAAAGTGATGGGCCTTGAGTATAGAAAAAAAAGGAATGAGAATAACATGAAGGAGCTATTGTCTATTTTGTCTTGACTTGGAAGCCTTCGTAGTCACTATAGTGACACATGATTATTGATTTAACTATTTTGGGAATATTGGAGTCCTATTCCTATTTTAGTTAAGGTTCTAAAAGAATAAATTAGTCAATAATATTGTAATAATTATAGTCCTAATTTATATAATGTATCTTTTAAACATTTCTAAATAGTAATAAATAAGAATAAATACAACTTAGCTTAAAACTAGACTAAGAAAGTTGAGACAGAGTCTGAAACTAGTTGTGTAGGACTGGGACAATATAGCAAATCAGAATTTAGTTTTCATTTGATGAAAGGATAGGAGCGCTGAAATAGGACACTTTGAGTTCTAGTGTTGTATTTCACTCTTGCTGTTGTTATTCAGACTGGTCATAGAGATCTGAGATTTCTATGTTTTGTTTGTTGTCCTTGTATGAGCTCGCCTGTGAAATATTAAGTGATGAATGTCAATGAAACTCCTTGTAGAGCTAATTTAATCATCAAAACCCTAGACCTTCATTGTGCTTGAATAAATTTTGAGAAAGAGGGGGGGTTTAGTGTGTGTAAGATTTACTAAACGTGTGATCCACACCCCTTGTGTGGGTATGTTGCCTACATACCAATACTCCAAAGAGGGATCAAGACATATGTAGTTCTCCCACCTAATGTGTTTTGTGCAATAGTGTGATGCAAATGTAAATATGCCAAATTGAGAGTGCTTGACTTGGCTAGGGATTGGTATGATCCATAAACACTAGTAGGAACTTCACTACTTTTTAAAACATTTAAACAAATCTTTTAAATTCTCAATTCCAAAAATTAAACTAAATTAGAAGCAGAAATTTCTTGACTTTATCACGTTGGAGTATTTAGAAATTGATTAATATATGATCCAAGAATCATGTTTCAAAAATTGAAATAAAGGTGAATTGATAGATCACATCAGTTTTCCATTGAAACCGTCAAATTTTCCAAATTCTTGATTTTATCCAATTTCCCATAAATGATCAAATGATTAAATTTTGCATTCTGATTAAAATTTGAATTATAATCTACAAATTAACTAAAACTAAAATACAAAAATGATTTTAAAGATCAAAACACAAAAATTGTTTAAGAGGTTCAGAATTCCTACGTCCTTGGGTTCTAATTGAACCAATCCATTAATGTTGCTAAATTTGCAAGCTAAAATAATACTTACAAACAACAAAAGATCATATCTCTCTACAATAATAGTGATCAGACCTTCAAAAGACCTTGGCTGACAAATCAATATACTACATAGAGCATATTAGAATTCTAAACAAGTTTGTAGTTTACTTCGAGCTCTGGTTCAGTCTCTAAGGGCTCCAAAATGATCAATTACAACAAACTGACCTATATTTCATCCATTACATAGTTAGTTGAATGGTTACATTCAAATAGAAGTTTGTGGGTTTATTTATATTTTGGTTCCCATAGGTGAGTCGATCGGGATCTTATCCTTTTAAATGGTAGGTCAGGTGTTCAAATCTTTAGCCTCCTTTATGGGCACTTGGCTTATCATTATTATCCCACATTGGCAAATTTGAATGGCTTTAAGTCTTTTAAAAAGTGAGTGTCCACCTTGAATGATGACGATGCCCCTTTTCATGGGCTTAAGGCACCAAACCTAGCATAATTTCCAACTTAGCATAGGACTTGGTAAGATGGAAGATAAGTCACGAGTTGTATGGACTCAGACATGGCATGCATTTTGATCTCCAAATTGGGATGTAATCTCAAGCTTGACTTGGCAATATAGTTTGGCATGGCAAGTGTTGGTTTCTATAGACTTTATGATTTAAATGCACAAATTAAAATACAATTCAAGATTAAAATCAACCAAACCCAAAAAAATTTTACTCCCATTGTCTACCACGTGTCACCCCTTGATTGGACCACTTGGCATGTCCACATTGCACCACGTCATCTTGCGACACCACATTTTTCCCTATCACATCAGAACTTCAGCAAACCATATCTTTTGCATACGGTGTCCATTTTCCAAATCGTGAAAAGTGTCAGAAAGCTCTCGATGAGATCTACACTGTGAAATCATTTTTATCAAAATATGGAGACTTAATGTTTTAACAAATGGAGAGATCCACTTGGATCATGGTATGAGAGTTTGAATATGTTTACAACTATGTTGGGTGACTGTATGTAGAGAATACATAAATTTGCCTTAGTAATTTGCTATATTCTTGGTTGTTTTGTAATATTTATAACCTCCCTTTGTAAATGACCTTTGTATGGACTTTTATAGGGAAACGGTGGTCATGGATTAGATGTATTCATGCTAGGCTGACATGATGAAGGATAGGAATCAGATGAAAATGGTCATTTGAGCTCAAAATGCAATTAAACAAGAACACCAAAAATAGGATACCCTAAGGTCCGACACTATAGTCTAAGTATGGCACTCCTTTCTTACAAGCTCGAGAACTAGGAGGATAGAATTGGCCTAGGAAATAGAGTCTAGCTGAGCTGGAATGATCATCTAAAAGGCTACAGATTCTTGAGAATAAGTAAAAAGGTACCTAGGAGGGTCATAAGAACATGCAAAGAGGATCTATGGCTAGGATGTCACAAACCACACTCAAACTACCAATTTTAACATTTTATATGACTACATTTGCCCCCTCTTTATTCTAGTGATGTAGCAAAGTGAAATACTAGGATAAAGGAAAAAGTATAAAGTGTACCTAAAATTACCTATAAAGGTGAAGCCCATAGAGATGCATGATGCGAAATGATGTTGTGTATATGCTAGGTATGTGTTGGGTATGTGTTGTATCAAGAGTGATATCATGAATAGAGCACTTTGGCTCAAGAATGTAAAGGCTAGCACTTTGGCTCCATCATCACCCACTAAGTGAAGCTATGTGATCCTGAATGTGTTGATCAATGTTTGGACTATGTGTACAATCCTTTGGAGTAGGTGGCTCAAGAATACAAAGGTAACTAGTCCTTTAGCTCCATCATTGCCCACTAAGTGAAGCTATGAACTGATGTTAGTATGGATGTGCATCATATGAGATGGCTCTTGAAACCCATGAATGCTTTATAATCTAACAAGGTGGTGTGGATAGCTGAATGTGTACTGGAAACTAAGCTAATCTTGGCTATTTTGAGAGATGGAGATTAGGCTTATATGAAAACCACTCTGAAACTAGGAACTAAGTTTATGTGGAAGCCACTCGAGAATGATGTCAACCACCTGTAGATGGAATAAGGCATGTAACTACTGAAAATGCCTGGGTAATGCAATGAACTAAAAAAAAGGGAAGGCAAATATGCCATGTACATTGCTTCCAATCATTGATGTCTATAATATGGATTATGATATGTAAGTTTTACCAAATGCCTAATTTAAAACTGGAATCAAGAGCCATCACGTCGTGTATGATGCCCCCTATATCTATATTCTCTAAGAGAAAATGTACTAAAACTACTAATTCTAAACTAAACTATAGCTGACAAAACTATCGTTGAACTTACCTTTATATCTATTTCTAGAAAATCTAATTAATTTTATTATTTGGATAGGAGTGCCAAAAATAAGACACCAACATTGTAGTCCAAATTTGGTGCTCTTGTCCTTTACTATTTTTTATGATTGTTATATATTTGTCACTGTGTTTTTGGTCTATTTTTCCTAGTTTAAGTTATGAATGTTGTTCTAAATGTTTTGAAAACTAATTTTTTGATTGGTAGAGGTTTTGATCTTTGTGACAAAAGGAATGAAGACCTTGTAGTGACTACCCTCAGAAGAAAGAGCCCTATAAGTGTTTTATGTTATGAAATATATGATATAGTAATGATAATCAAAAATATGTCTCAAAATATAGCATAGTTTGTATTGGAGATTGTTAGATCAACAAGGGTATGCCTAGATAGATGTAACAATGTAATAGCATGTGCAATGTACTGAACTAAAACTAGAAGTCTGGTTAGTTATTAATTGTCAAGGAGGGATGGAGCATGATGTCCATCATGGCATCCAATAAAATAAGATAATGCATGATATGGATCATGGCATTGCAAAAAAATTAGAAGAAAACAAGCAAACAAGCACTCAAGGCAAGAAGTAAAAAACATACAAGATTGATGAAGGGGTCAAGCAAACAAGGGACATGGGCACATGTCACTCAAATTGAAAAGCAAGCATATAAAGCATGTTCAAATGCCCACATACACATATATTTAAAAACAACCAAGTTGGCATGAGGGTCATAAGCACATACATGAGTACACGCAAAGGAAATTGGCAAATGTCTTAAGGCACACACAAGAGACAAAATAGGAATTGAAAAATGCAATCACATATAGCTATTCAAATTATGAAAGGAATGCATGTAAAATTTAGAAGTACAATCGCATCTAAGTAATCAAACCAAGAAGTGAAAATATGCAAGACATGTAGTACAAGATTAGTTAGATGCTAAGAAATACACAAGTGCTATATACTAGTGATTGTCAATGGAGTAATATATGTAAGCTTGTAATTAATGTACATCAACATGATAACTAGAGTGTGTGGTGTCAGAATGACATAACCTAGATGGTGTAGTCATGTAGAAGATGCCCATAGGGGGTAGAAGTGTCGATGTATGTCTCAAATGTAGAAGTAGGATGCCCACTCAATGGGTAGAGTGAAGCAATCAAGGATCTATGTGTCACTTCACACACTCAAAAAAGATAAAGTAAAGCATGGTAATGTAGATATATGAATAAGAAATAACATATAATAGCAAAATGTAAATCTAACATGGTAGTAGAGATGTAAAGCATGGATGATGCATACAATTGAAATATTTTAGGTCTTTTGCAATATTTGAATGTTTTTGTATTTTGAGAATATTTGAATGTTTTTGTATTTTGACATGTTATATTGTTTTTGGTATTTTTGGAATATTTAAATGTTTTTTTTAAATATTTTGAATATATTTTAATGTTTTTGTATTTTGACATATTTGAATGTTTTTGTATTTTTGAAATGTTATATTGTTTTTGTATTTTGAAATGAGCTATATACAAGAAATCATAAGGAAATTATGTACAAGTAATTAAAAAGAAGCTATGTACATGTAACTGAGAAGAAATGATACTAACCAATGAGTCTAATAAGAGACTCCCTATCATGGTGTCTTGTATTAAGGAGAGGAATCATGCATGATCGTGAAGCACGATGAAAGGGTTGAGATTATGACTCTAAAAGTTGTGTATGTTATAAATGCTTTGAAATCTCTATAGTGGAAATTGATTATGGGGTCCCCCTATAACTCTGAGAAGTGGATACAACTTTGGGGATCTTAGGGACCCATCTGGTAGTAGAATAAACTCTCTAAAAATGTGTTATATGTGTAGAGGCATGATACCTTAATGATACTACACTGGGTTTGAATATTGTAACTAGAAACTATCTAGAGTCTTAAAATTATCATTGATGTAAGATATCACTCTATGTATATCAACCCCATGGTTGTTGTATTACTTTCTAAAACCTGACGGCCAACTAAAAAAGTGGCCATACTTCTCATGTTGTGTTGGAACATGCCCTATATCTGGTGTTGTCTACAGTACACTAACTGAGTTATACATGGAGACTTTATAATATGCAACCTCAATAGATGTGTAACTAAAACTATGTGTTATGAATGAGGCTCATCTATCCACAATCTTAGTGGATTGCTATGTGAAATAACACCTTGTGGCCTCTGTTATGATGTGTATGAATGAGTAATAGATAGAGATGGAATTGTAACATATGATGGGGGCTCATCTAATCTCAATTGTAATAGGTTGCTACATGAAATAGGTCCTTAAAAACTTGTTTATAGTGAAAATCTCTCTGGAGTAGTAATTTATGATGTGAGTTCATCTAATCTTAACTATAGTGGGTTGCTACATGAAATAGGACCCTGAAAACTTGATTATATTGAATATCTATCTGAGGCAGTATTCTATAATGTGGGTTCATCTAATATTAACCGTAGTAGGTTGCTACATAAGATATGGCCCTAAAAAATCTACTACGGTGCCTATGATTGTGTTGGATATGTATATGGAACTTCATTATGTACTCCATGGACTACATTATTATATGTAGGTTGCTCTTGTTGTATTAGTCTTCGAACCCTCTTAGTAGGTGGGATAAGAGATCTCCTATGAGGCATTGTCCTAGAAACCACATTACTCTCACGATGAGTAACCAATGATTCCTATGAAGGAATGTCCTGGGATGACTCAATCATGGAGGAATGAGGTCTATGGATTTATGATGGAGATCTCAGTGCCCTTGCTATGAATGTTATGATACCATTATCAACACATATATTAATGTAATCCCTGAGTCCATAATAATCATTATCTCTATGTCCATGTATATGATGATAGTTATAAAAAGGTTGATGTAGTTGTCTATGTAAGAGATGTGGAACTTGTCAATGAGTAGAAGGCAATGTGATTAACCTCCTATATAGTAGTGTTGATAGTATGCATATGGGTTATCCCACTTTGAATCAAACTATAGTGGTATCTTGTTGTTGTTTTTTGTAGTGCATATTATAGGTGGTGCTCTAGAAATTGGCTCTCTATTCTTAACTAGTTGTTTTTCTATTTGTGGTCTCATATATTGTTTAGGACATGGTGGATGCTATGTGCTATAAGTTAGAGATGGAGGTACTATTGTGAAATCAAATTAAGCCAATCAACTGAATCTACCTCAATCAATCCCAATTTCCTCTCCAAGGCTAAAATTTTATAACATAAGTGCCTAAAAGAGGACTCTGTCTGATATAATATATGCTCTAGGAGTAGTTGGCAAAGCCCCTTGATAAATATATGTTGAATCTCTAGATCTATTGGTTTATAGATCAATTGTAACATGTGTGTCTTAAATCATATGATATAATCGTTAACTGGCTATAAAGAATTTTGATGTAATGCAATGAGTTTCTCATATGTAACACAAGGGCCTATGTTTTCTATGTAATATCTAAGAAATGCCTCCTCTAGATCATCATATATATGCAAGGAACCAACAAGGAGTAGATGAAAGAACAAATTTTGTGCATTACCCACTAATGTCTACTAGAATAACTTAAGTAAAATTAAAGGACTCACATGAGATGGCAAAGCCTTTCAAAAGGCTTGAAGGTGTATGAATGGACTTCGAGTTCCATCAAATTGAGGCAATGATGGTATCTAAAAATGCTTAAGCAATGAAGCTTTGATAAATGTCTTAAAAAGAAGGTTACCATGTAATTCATTAGCATCCATCTAAGACTTATAAGCCTTGTTTTCCAAAGTAAAAAAGTGTACTTGGTGTTGTAATTCACCAACTGTATGCATTAAATAAATAATCTCTTGGGATGGTAAATTAGTATCTTGAAGTGATTCATTTAAAATTTGAATTTGATCATTTATTTTAGCCATGGGAATGCTACATTTAGCGATTGTATCATAGAGAAGGGGTGTGTTCACTTGAACCTTTGGAAGAATGGTAATTTGGACCTTAGAAGAGGGATGTGGGCTACCATTCTCTTTGGGTGAAGAGTGATAAATAGGTGCTACTATAGTAGGGGTGGCTTGGGAGATTCATTGGTATTTTTAGTATTTAGTGAATCACATTCTAATTGAATAGAAGGTGTGATGTTATCATTAACATGTGCATCATTTGAAATAGAATCAGGCATAAAATTAGAAGCAACATTTTGTATTGCCTTATGTTTGAGAGGAGTGAGAGAAGATTTAGAAACATGAGATGCATTTTCTTCTTCACTATATACATAATAGTCATCATTATTCCATGCATTATCACAATACGAGTTTTGTTCATATTCACTCTCATTTTCATATTCATTTGCATGTTCAGTATCATACTCATTATCACTTCCATTATCACTAGGGAGAAAGGTAAGAGAAGATGTTAATTCTTTTCTAATATGCCAAAAATTGTCATGTGCAATTGGAATACTATGTCTATCTATGTTATCCTAGGATGGAGTACATGCATTATGTTCATTTGCAATATGAGGAGTAAGAGTAAGAGAGTTATCATTTAGACATTATTTTGTCATTGTTGAGTTAAGAGCATGAGATGGATTATTTGAATTATGCATTGGAATTTTGATTTTATTGCGTTTACATTGTTGTAATTTGAACATAGAAGTAGAGAGAGAGAGAGAGAGAGAGAGAGAGAGAGAGAGAGAGAGAGAGTAGGTTCGAATGTAAGTAAATTATCACCAATGAGAGGTTCATTTGGAAGTGCATGACTAATTTATACATTTGATGCATTGTGCATAGGAGAATGAGGTGAAAATTAACTTTCCCATTTATCAAAATTACTTTCTTTAGAAGAGGGAAGAAAAGAGATAGGTTTGAGAGAAGGTGCATCTACTTTTTCTTCACTATCACTTTCATGTGCATCATCATATTCCTCATTACAGTAATAGTAATTGCCTTCATTATAAATGAAATAATTTTCCACATTTTAGGCTAATTTGCAATTTTACAAATTTGTCCATTCATTGTCATAATGATGAGAAAAGTTTAGAAATTTATTTATAGGATGAGAGGGAAGAAGTGCCTTAGTGGTCATTTTATTACTTTCACCAAAGAGAGTATGTAAAAGTATTATTAAGCAAATAAATGCAAGAATGATTACTAACATAGGGATTTTGAAAATATTTTTGACACTCCAAATAATTTGCGAAAAATCCAATTTTTTTTATCGAAAAATTGTAAGGAAAGCTTGGGGTTTGAGGACCTAGTTTGGAAATCTAAGGTTTTGGGCTAGGGTTTTAGAATTTTTAAAAATTATTGCATTAATTTAAATTCTAAAATAAATTTGAATTAAATAAATGCAAAAAAAATTATACAAAAATTAGAAATTAGAAATTGATTTTTTTGCACAAAAATATGAAGGAAAAACCCTAAGAGTACCTAGGGTTTGAAATTTGTTTGAAGTAAGTCAGGTTCACCAAATGATTTAACTATTTTGGGAATATTGGAGTCATATTCCTATTTTAGTTAAGAGTCTAGAATAATTATTTAGTAAATATTATTGCAATAATTACAGTCTTAATTTGTATAATTTATATGTCCTTTAAACCTTTCTAAAAATAGCAATAAATAAGGAGAAATACTACTTAGCTTAAAATCAGACTAAGAAGGTTGAGATAGACACTGAAACTAGTTGTGCAAAACTGGGATAGTGTCATAAATCAAAATTTTGTCTTTTATTTGGTGAAAGGATAGGAGCACAAAAAACATGACACTTTGAGGTTTGGTGTTGTAGTCTACTCCTACCACTGTTATCCAAATTGGTCACAAAGATCTAAGATTTCTAGGTTTTGTTTGTTATCCTTGTATGAGCTTGCTTGTGAAATATTAAGCGTTGAATGTCGACAGAGCTCCTTATAGAGCTGATTTAATCTTCAAAACCCTAGACCTTCAATAAGATTGAATAAAACTTGAGAAAGAGGGGGGGTTAGTGTGTGTAAGATGCATTGAACGTGTGATCCACACCCCTTGTGTGGGCATTTTGTCTACACACCAACACTTTGAAGAGGGATCAAGCCATATGTAGTTCTCCCACCTAATATGCTTTGTGTAATAGTGTGATGTGGATGCAAAAATGCCAAATTGAGAGTGCTTGAGGTGGATAGGGATTGGTATGAAAGTTTGAATATGTTTGCAGCTGTGTTGGGTGACTATATGCAGGGAATAGGAAAATTTTCCTTAGTAGTTTGCTTGTATTATTGCTTGCTTTGTAAGATTTATCACCTCCATTTGTAAATAACCTTTGGATGGACTTTTATAGGGAACTTTGGTCATGGGTTAAATGTATTCATGCTAGGTCGACATGACGAAGGATATGAATCAGATGAAAATAGTCATTTGGCCCCAAAATGCAATTGGACAAGAGCATCAAAAATGGGACACGCTAGCATCCAATGCTATAGTCCAAGTATGACACTTCTATCCTATAGGCTCAAGACCTAGGGGGATAGAATTGGCTTAGGAAATAGAGTATGGTTGAGTTGGAATGAATGTTTGGAAGGCTATAGATGAGTAGGAATATGCAAAAAGGTATCTAGGAGGGTCATAAGAGCATACAAAGAGGAACTATGGCTAGGATGTCACAAACCACACTCAAACTACCAATTTGAACATTTTATATGACTAAAATTATGCTTATCAGGAGGTCACACAATGTAGTTATAACAATTACCTTGGAACATGAATTGAAGGAGTCCCTTGATCTAACTTAGCTAGGTATAGAAGGAAAAGAAGATTTGAAAGGATCTCAAGGGAATATTATATGTTTGAAGACATTCATCTCTTCCACATTTATGCCTTGAATGCTCTGTAACATATATACACTTATTTGTAGTCTAGAAGATGAAGAAAACATGAATTTTTTCTTGCTTTCACCACCCACATGTGTGAAAAATGAGTGGCAGGTGATGGAGATGGAATATGATGATTTGTATAACACACATCAAGCATTGGTTCTCATAAAACTTCAAATATGCACCAAAATTGCTGCCACTTCAACTCCCTACAAAGATGAAGGTCATTATAGTGACTACATTATTAGCCATTGTTCATAAAGTATAGGGCATGGATTTTTAGATAATTACCATGAATAAGAAGGTCAATAAACCCCCTTCTTTTCCCCAAAGTTTTAAATCCTAATCTTCTCTCTCATGCTCATATCATCCATAAACCTGAAGGACTCTATCAAGCTGCAAAGGAGCTCGATGGAGTAAGAAGGTCAAGTTTGATCTTGTATTGAATCCTCCTACCATGAAACTTCACGAAGAATACCTACCATGACCCCACCTACAATATCTAACTCTCCTCTATATAGACTGACCGTACAAGTCTATATATTCTACAAGATACACATGAAAACACTTTCTTTCCTGAATTTTCTCCAAATTTTTGACCTTGATCCACCATTGAAGGATGAAGAGAGAGGAAACATGAGTTAACTGACCTTTGAAACTAAGTAAGATGGTAGGAAGAGCTGAAGGGTTATGTTTTTACCATGTGTGGGACCCATTTGTTGAGTAAGGAGGTGAATTTGGTTATTAAAAAGGACTTTTAATGATATGATATGTTTAGTGATGGCTAAAAAATGACAATGAGACATTTTAAGAGCCTTCTCAATCTATAAAACACTTGAAATTTTACCTTTCCTAAAGATTTCATAAGGTATATAAACTCATATGACGTGTTTAAGGGTCTTGAAAGTGCCTCTAAGGGGTTTATGACGACTTGAAACTACTTGAATGACCAAACCATAAACAATTACATTAAAACATCATTATACCTTCATAAGACATCTTGACACCCTCCTCTCTCACTCCAATATCACTATAACCACTATCACCTCACCAAAAAGACTCAAGGAAGCCATGACACAATGGATTCACAAGCAAGCTCTAAAACACATAATAACACTCCTAATAATGTTACTAAGGTTCAAAATAGGATTAATAAGGACATGACCATGTAGGAAATCACCATGAGTAGGATTGGATGGTTTTCATAAAGAAGTTTTTGGTTATAGGGGTTGGCATTTGGCCTTGGGAGACCAAATTGCCAACATTTTTGGTGACTCATAGGGGTTGACCAGCCTGTTGGTTAAGTAAGACTTGATGACCATTCTTTAACTAATAAAGAGATTAATACATATGACACCTCTAGGACTGCAACAAACTAGCAATACATAATAAAGACAACTAAAAAAACATACCTACACTAAGAAGCAACAACAAAGACACCAAGACAACTAAGGTAATTAACTACAAACTTGTACTAAAATAAGATAGCCACACTAAAACAAACTAACTTAAGATTAACTTTCTTCCTCTGGGATCAAATGGAAAACTTGTCTAATCACTATGACACCATGAGGTCTAGTTGCTATGTCTTGGTTTGAGTTCAACCAAGCATTACTCACTATATGAGGATTCCCACTTGTAGCTAGGGGCATTGGTTTGTTCATGGCATCTTAAGGAAGCAATGATATTTTATTGTTCTACCCCTAGGTGCATGAGTTGGTTATATCAGTCCAACACCCATTCATACTCTATCCAAACTTGCCTTCCTTACATCAATAATTTGATTTTTGCCTTAGTCATGAGTTGTTGGTGGCTTGTCATGCTCTCATGCAATGATTGTATTCGCCACTCAACTCCTCCATTCTAATCCTTTTGGGATGGTGGTTTATCAAAGCCTTCAAATTATTGACTCAGCCTATGAGACTCAGGATGAACAACTACCATAGTGTTCTTTACAAGACCCTTCTCAAGATTCTCATGGGGAAGAGGTGTACTATCCAAGTTTAAACAAAAGTTCTCCAAGTCTTCCCAAATGACCATCTCTTTATGGTTAATTGAAAAAACATGGAGCTCCTTACCATTCTTGCCATTTGCCTATGAAGCATCATGTTGATCACTCATCTCCAACTCTCTCATAGAGTCATATCAAGGCCCTTAACCTACTACAACTTAGTCATATTCCTCTAAAATGAAACTGGAAGCTTATTGAACACATACCTTTTATTGGATGTTTGAAAACTTTAGAAGGCTACCTCCTTACCTTGCAGCTACTACAAGTTGAAAATATACTTCACTCTCACACTCATCAAGATTGTCATGACAAAGAATGGCTACCATATCATCAAGGAGATTTTAGAAACCATCTTCTTCTTGTCCCATTGAAGTGTCTTCTTCTTTTGGCTTACCTTACATCCAAACAACCTCTTATAGCCCATCCTCTTTTATATTATGAAAGACTGATTCATACCTATCCTTGGCAAGGGGTGTCCCAATGGTGATTTCTTCTTCTTGTTCATTCGTATCACTCTGATCCTCTATCACTATAGTTATTTCTTCTTCATTTGTCTCACAAGGAACATGTTCCTTCTTAAGGAATGACATAGTGGATCCTTGAAAGAGTTCAAGAAGATGAGTCAAATCCAATGGTGTTGTAGTTGCTTCATCATGCTCATTGAGCTACCCACCTTGACAACCATCACTTCCTCTTTCTGTTACACATTGTCTTGAACAGACCTCCATGAGGGGAAGGTCTTAAACTCTTGAGGAGGGAGGGATGGGGACTGAGTGCTTTCCAAATTTTCTTCCACTTCAATATCTTAGTTTATACTTGACATGTCTCCTTCTCCCCTTGACTGTTGCATTTGTTTCCAAGTTGGAAATTTATATGTAAGGGTCTCCTTCACATGTGTCATGACTTGGGGAAGGAATGAAGGTATCATCAACTGAGATTATGTTGCTCTTGCAACTACTATTGATTGATGTAGATGTTTGTATGCAAGTTCAATCTATTTATCAAGGTGAGATTGAAAGTTAAACACCATGGAGGTCTCTTCAAGATTATTAGAAGTTGAATGACCTTGAAAAGTTTGTTGTGAATCATGGAACTTAGCCTTCTCAAGACACACTTCACCCACCTTTTGAGTCTTGGATAAACCTCCAAATAGGAAAAGTTGGCAAGGCTTGTAGGAACTTTGAGGGTTGTGACACACATTTGTTTGAGACTCTTGAGGGGAGAAGGGTAGTTCAATGGATGACTAATGTGGAATGAAATAGGGGACATACTGCTGATAATGGTAAACTTGTTGCCCCTCATATGCTACTAATTTCTCCTCAATATTTGAAACTAGACCCTCCATATCCAACATGTCACTGTTGACCCTTGAATGACCTTCTCTCATGAAAAAATCCCACTCTTCCTTAGCCTACTAAAATGAATTCCTCATGCTCTCAATTACAGGCCTAGGGATTTCTTGGCCATTGCTCCTTTGTGTGTCAATGCTCACCATGTGTCTTTCATAGCCCAACAAGCTCTGTTTAAGGCTTAATATGGATTAACTTTAAATATGAGTAGGTTGAATAAGAACATCATGATGTTACCATGGTTGATTAGGTTGATAAGTAGGCTACTAAGGAGGTGGATGAGACTCACAATAGGGTTGGTAATATTGGTATTGAAAAGGATCATAGGCCTGATAAGGGCTCTCATATTGTTGACAAGGGTGAATGTAGGGTTGATAAGAGTCAGAATAAGATTGATAGGGATTATAATGGAATTGAGATGGATCATAGGGTTGTTGATATTGAAGTGAATGATATAAATTTTCCTCATCTATAGCCATAGGTTATCACAATGCACATGAATAAAAATGAACTATGAACAAGAACTGATCTTACCTTTGAGATGATGACCATATGATATCTTCTAGTTGTAAACTTGGCATGTGAGTGCTTGAAACTAATTGTGATGGCTAAGATGTTGATGTGAATGTTCCAATGCTTGAATTTGGTCCCTCTATGCATGCCAAAACTATTAGGAACCCAATTTGTACCCTCTAAAGAAGAGTATTCACTTCTGCTTCAAACCTAGACTAACATGTGATTTGCCTACAAGTTGTGAGTTACCTATAGTTAGACCAAACCTCTAGCTCATGGGGATAGCTCCCATGATATATCAACTTTGAATTATTCTTATAAAACCTATTTATTTTTGGGGTGAAAAGAGATAGAAAGTGCATAAAAAAAACCTACTTTAAGGGGTGGTGATGCACCAATGTAATCATTCATCCACTCAACTTGGACTTCAGCAACCTCTAGTAAGTAATGCAAGTGACTAAATATTCTAACTCCAAGGAATCCTATGCAAAAGTGTTTCACATAGAGGTTGCACTAAGTGGTCAAAATATGAGGTTAATTATGGAAGACCTGGATCAAGGCACTTACCAATCAAATCTCCACTCCAAGCTTAACCACTTATCATTCAAACACTATATGTGACCTGTATAAGATCATATACTAGTAACCAGGTGAGATTAGGACCTGCCAAGGGAGAAAAAATACCACATATGAAAATCAACCTATTATAACACACTAAACCTATATCAAAGAGTTTGAAAGTAGTCATTTGTATTAGCTTAGGAGGTTATAAAGTGCCAACCTGGGCAGAGTTTCCTCATGCCCAAGAGAGGGATACAAAAATAGGCATTTCAAACTCAATAAATAGAATTACATGGAGAGAAGAAAAGGGAGAGTGGCATAAGAGTCTTTAAATAATTTAAAATAGCATGACTTATTCCATGTGACAGTTACAATAGTCTTCCATACTCATCCATGCATTGAATCTTTAATGAGTATCCTTAAAGTGTCGAGGTGGAGTGGTGGAGGATGTGGTTGACTTGTTTAACCTCTCTTAAATCATGGATACACCCATATTTGGTCAAATACCTCCTTTTTTTTGTAGTTACAACATTAATGATATGTAATTAAGTCATCATAAAGTATAAAATAACCTATCCTCCTTTTGAGCATATTGACCAAGTCAAGAAACTAACTTCTTTCTCCATTATAATCATGGAATGTGAATTTATTTCCCCTTAATCATCTATTTCATGGGTGATAACCCTGTATTAACTCCCTTAATATCCTCTCTATGCAAACCTTTAACTCTCTTTGTTGACCAAGTAGGCCAAATAGGCCAATTAGGCCTAATAACTTGACTACTAGTGCCTGGTTGCCATGAAATCTTGTAATAGACCTTAGGATCATATGAACAAGTGAGCCTACAATTTTATGACAATTTTGTATAGTGTTTTTACAACCAAGTACCATTATTAGGGTCTCCCTTGAGTGTACTAGATGTTTAAGGTGTTTATCAGGTCATTTATGAGTGTTTGAGTGCAAAAATCTTCACTTTTCTTAGGTATGGTCTGTCTTAGGGTTTAAGCAAGGTTTTAGAGGTCTACCATCTTAATGATGGTTCATAAAGATGAGACCTCAAATCCTAAACTTATGGTCATATATTTTTATTCCATAGACCCTCCTAAAACCTCTGACAAGCTTTGGTTCTCATGTAATTTGTGTGGAGAGATGTGAGTGCAAGTTGGTGGACCTTAGGATTTCTATAGGCAGTCTGTGTAGGCCAACTTCTTAGAATTCATTCATAAACCTAATCTCCTCAATATAGCTCAATATTTCATGTATTTCAATTAAATATGGGTGCCTAACTCCTGCTAAGTGTATTTTCCCCAAGTAATTATGCTATGAAAGATCCAAGCATTTAAAATGATGGCTCAAAGTGACTGTTAAGGGTTTTGTGACTCAAAGATAGTATTTAGGACTATCTAATCATTTTTTTGCACTTATTTATTTCAAACCATTTTATTATGACCTGAAACAACCTCTTATACCCATTCATGATGTCAAACTTGCTTAGGAGGGTCTGGGCATACTTCCACAGTGTTGTGGGCCTTCTAGGCCTAATTGGCCTTGACTGAGTTTGGGAGTCCAAGTGACATGTAGGTGTTTGGAGGGAATTCAAGATCATCAAAATACCCTATTATAACCTATTTTTATCTTATGTAACTACCTTTAAACATTCAAACTTTGACTCTGCTTTCCTTTCTCATGTGACTAGATGTAGATTTCCCTGCTAGCCTAAGTGTTTGGGGCAAGTACCCTCTTCCACTATTCAATAGAAGTGATGGAGTTTGTGAGGACCATTAAAAATACCCCCAAGGCCCTAAAACATACTCAAGACCATATATTTCAACAACTCTATTCCTGTATATCCTACACAGTTAGGCTTAGGTTTGTAGGAAGTTGTGCTCACGTAACCCTAGGCGTTGACTAAGTGTTATCTTAATCAAATATGAGGATTTTAACATGCTGGAAAACATATCATGTCCTTTACACTATTTTTTCAAGATGGTTTCATCCTCCCAATAGCCTTAAATTATGTAAATAACCTAACTTTTTTTATCAAGCCTGTGCATTTTAGGCCTAAAAGGCCATTAAGTTCCTTATTTGCCTCAAGGGTTGGACCAGTTCAATGGAGAGACTGTGGGTTATTCATAAAACAAAAACCCCTATTTAAACGCTCTTTTTAGTGCTTGTAATAACCTCTTATACCTTCTCATATTATGCCTGTAGGTGGTAGTTAGGTTTTTTTACTATATGCAGGTGTGTTTTAAGCTTGATTAGGCTATCCAAGCCTAATCCCATATCAAAGGAATAAGTTATGTAAATTATGAATGAAAGATTTGAAAATAAGGATAATATTTACTTATCCTTCTCTCTTTATTACCATGTAGGGTTTTGGACACCTTCATCTCTTATTTGGGAATCTTGCCTATAGGTAGTCTTTTTAGGTCTATTGACTGAGCTATAGGTGTAGATCATCATTTCATGGTACTTGAATAATTAATTGGTGGAACACCATTTAGGGGATCCTTTACTGATATAGACACTTTGAAACACCTTTCTAGACCCCATTTCACACTCAGTCATCCTACTTTCTCATGGTTGCTTGTAAGCATCTTATGCCTATTGACTGTCTGATAGGTGAGTTCCTTTTGTCTAGTGTTTATAACCTTGAATGGTATTTTTTTGGATATCATGTCTTGGTAGATATTTTTATGATTTATTATATGTTCTCCAAATGCTTAACTTGCCCATTAGACTGTCTTAGACCTTGTTAAGCTACCTGCAATGGTTATGCTCAAGTTGCCCTCTCAAATTGCCCTTGGATGTTAAGTATATTAAATAATTCTAACCATGTTGAAATAGATAATCATTGTTTGGGAAAATAAATTCCCATTGGTATTCTGTGAAAACCACATATTTAGGACACCAAAAACTCACTTTGAGCCCCCCACAAGATAGTCAAGTCTCTTAGGTAGATTTGTCTCGTTGTTTTGATGTTGGTTTGCCCTTCACAACAATAACTTAATGCCCTCATCCTCACATTTGCATATTCTAATTATCTATCCAAAATACTTTTGTGACTCATAAACATCCAAACCATGACATAACTCAATCCTATAGCTATCAATAGACCTCTATCTCTTTAGTGTATAAGTGCAGGCCTGTAGGTGATTTTCTGAGGGTTCACTTTTCAAAATTAAAATTGAGAATACTTAGATATAGGGGAGTGAGGGGCCTTGAGGAGAGTAAAAAATGAACAAGGAAAACATGAAGGAGCTAAAGTCTATTTTTTCTTGACTCGAAACCCTTCACAGTCACTACAGTGACATAGGCTTATGCTTGTAGGAAGTCACACAATGTAGTTATAACAATCACCTTGGATCATGACTTGAAGGAGTGCCTTGATCTGACCTAACTAGGTATGGAAGGCAAAGGATATTTGAAATGATCTCAAGGGACCATTACATGCTTGAATACATTCCTCTCTTCCACATTTATGCCTTGAATGCTCTACAACATAGATACACTTGTCTGCAGTCTGTAATATGAAGAAAGCATGAATTTTTGCTTGCTCCCACCACCCACACATGTGAAACATGAGTGAAGGATGATGGAGATGGACTATGAGGATTTATATAACCCACATCAAGCATTGGTTCTAAAAAAAACTTAAAATATGCACCAGAACTGATATCACTTCAACTCTTCGTACATATGGAGAAGGTCATTGGAGTGACTAGATTGTTAGCCATTGTTCATAAAGTACAAGTTGTGGATTTTCAAACAATTGCCATGAATAAGAAGGTCAAGATACCCTTTTCCTTTCCCCAAAGTTTTAGACCCTGATCTTCTCTCATATTCATACCATCCATAAACTTGAAGGGCTCTACCAAGTTGCAAAGGAGCTTGATGGAGTAAGAGGGTCATTTTTGAGCTTGTATTGAATCCTCCTACCATGAAACTTCACCAAGAATACTTGCCATGACCCCACCTACAATATTTGACTCTCCTTTGTACAAAGTGATGGTACAAGTCAATACATTCTGCAAGAAACACATGAAAACACTCTCTTTCCTGCATTTTCTCCATATTTCTGACCTTGATCCACCATTGAAAGATGAAAAGAGAGGAAAAGTGAGTTAACTGACCTTTGAAACT
The DNA here is from genome assembly GCA_037957365.1 of Torreya grandis. NCBI lineage: Eukaryota > Viridiplantae > Streptophyta > Pinopsida > Cupressales > Taxaceae > Torreya > Torreya grandis. The sequence goes on from JARHVA010002149.1 coordinate 2,197,519, forward strand.
GATTAGTATGGCAGGAAGAGCTGAAGGGTTATGTTTTTACCACGTGTGGGACCCATTTTTTGAGTAGGGAGGTGAATTTGGGTCTTAAAAAGGATTTTTTATGATATGAAACTATAAGATGAGGATGGGACATTTTAAGACCCTTCTCAAGCTATAAAACACTTGAAATTTCACCTTTCCTAAAAATTTTATAAGTTATATAGACTCACATGAGGCACTTAAGGGTCTTGAAGGGCTTCTAAGGGGCTTATGACAACTTGAAACTACTTAAATGACCAAACCATGAACAATGGCATTAAAAAACCATTAGACCTTCATAAGACATCTTGACACCCTCCTCTCTCACTCCAAGATCACTATAACCATTGTCAGCTCACCAAAAAGAGTCAAAGTAATAATGACATAATGGATTCATACGCAGGGTCTAGAACACACAATGACACTTTTAACAGTGTTACCAAGGTTCAAAATAAGATCTATAAGGACATGACCATACAAGAGATCACCATCAGCAGGGTTGGATGGTTGTCATAGAGACATTTTTGGTTATAGGGGTTGGCATTTGGCCTTGGGAGGCTTAATTTCCAACACTTGTACTATATCATTTATATTAAAATGTAGTAATTATGGTTATTCAATATTATTCATGATTTCTATATCTATTCATAGTGATCCTTAGCTAAGTGGATTAGTTATAACCTTGATGGTTAACTAAATTAATGCATTTAGTTAAAGACCACTAGTTAGGATTTCTTGTGGTGAAATCTATATGTTGAATGTGTATTTAATTTAAAAAATATATATTACAATATTCTACTGAAACCTAGTGGGGTTGTTACACTTTATTCCTTACATGATTCAGTTTAGTCTAGTTTCGTAGGTTCTCTTATCCTTCATTCATCTCTTGATGGTTTGCATCCCTGTGTTATCTTGTTTGACTACTCCATATCGGTTAGAATTAACACCATATCCTTTTCCACAACCAACATCTTCAATAAAATTGGAAGTCTCTTAAAAAAAATTCCCTTATTCCCATCACAAAAAGGTTGTATGTGGTTTTGAACACAACATATCCTTACACAACAAACTTAGATACATACCCATCAAGAGTGGTTGTTATCTAGTGATCAATAACACATGTCCATTCTATATCTAAATTGTGAAATCTTTCCAACTTTACTTCATTCCATTTAAAAAAATTTGTTCTACGAGGTTGAAAATAATAGTGCTCGAGCCTTGACAATTATGTTGCTAATAATTCAAGCAAATATCACCATATATATGGGTGGTAATAATTTCTTGTGCATGAACTCCTATTCTAACAAACTCTTCTTCAACAAACTCGTGTATCTTATGTTTTAACCATATTTCAAGGTTTCTTTGACATGATAACCATCTTAACATCTTGCAAGTCCTATAAACAAAATTATTATTAGCAACAGTCCCTATAATACCTCATCAAGGCATGTTGTGTGATGATCTAATGTCGAGACCCACCAGACGTTCCTCTGGTGGTCAAGACGGGTTCCTGGCCGGTCGATAAGAGTCAACGACACCACGTGCCTGAGGGTGTTGCCTCGATAGTCCTTTGGTGACTGGCCATATAGGGGTCTAGAAGAGGACCCAAATCATCTTGAGACTTTTGGTGTGATGGCCAGTCCTTAGTGGTATCAGATCCAAGGTCTCAAGGTCGAGACCTTTTGGGTGTGGTGGTCTGTGATGATCTGATGTCAGGGCCTATCAGACGTTCCTCTGGTGGTCAGGATAGGTTCTTGGCTAGTCGGTAAGAGTCAACAGCACCACGTGCCTGAGGGTGTTACCTCGACAGTCCTTCAGTGACTAGCCATATAGGGTCTGGAAGAGGACCCAAATCATCTTGGGACTTTTGGTGTGACGACCAGTCCTTAGAGGTATTAGAGTCAAGGTCTTGAGGTTGAGACCTTCTAGGCATGGTGGTCTGTGATGATCTAATGTCGGGCCCCATCAGACGTTCCTCTGATAGTCGAGATGGGTTCTTGGCCGGTCGATAAGAGTCAACAGCACCACATGCCCGAGGGTGTTGCCTTGATGGTCCTTCAGTGACTGGCCATATAGGGGTCTGGAAGAGGACCCAAAACATCCCAAGACTTTTGGTGTGATGGCCAGACCTTAGTGTTCTTACATTGGTATCAAAGTTAAATCCTGCCATCCTGAGGGTTTAGTTATTACATGCCGCTAGAGGAGGTTGGTTCACACAGGTATTATACACGCATGAGAGCCTTACTTGAAGGTGAACATGGTTTAGAACCACAGCCAGTCATCATGGGTGATAGGCGTGAGGGTAGCCCACCCAGAGGCAATAGGAATAATGGTGATCATGATACCAGAGATTTCTTTTGTGCTATGGTTATAGGGCAGTAGCAGATGTTGCAAGCATTACAGGCACTCACCACTATGGTAGAAAGGTTGAACCCACCTGTTAGATAGAATGGGGAATAGGGAGATAACAGGAGTGTTACAGGTAATTAGAGACCACAATAGACCCATTCTAAAATAGTTGATAGGCCTACACACCCTACATTTATTTTGGAGGAGCCAAAAGAAGCTCCAGCAGAGGAGGTGACAAGAGACCCCATCTTTACAGATGCACTCATGGCTGCAAATGATGAATGGGAATTATTAGTTCCTCAAGTTCAAAAGAGGATGACCTTTGAACATTTTGTAAATTAGAGGAGAGAGCATTACAGGTCACTCAGATAGGATAGGAGGCCTAGAGGTCAAAATAGTGAGCTAAAGAGGGCTACAGGCAAGCTTTCTTTGACTACTTTTGATGGTAGTAGCAAGATGATAGTGCAGGCTTGGATTCACAAGTTTGACACTTTCCTAGCACTGAGACCTATGACAAAAGTGAAGGCAATAAAATATGCCACACTACATTTAGAGGGAGCTACACATGATTGGTGGTACCATGGGATGGTTACCCTATAGCATAACCAAGTGACTTCATACCAGGACTTCGTCGATAGGTTGGTAGAGAGATTTGATAAGAAGGATCTAGAAGTCTCCTTCAAGGAGTTGGCACAATTGAGACAGATAGGTGGATTGGAGTATTTCATTAGTGACTTTCAGAGGCTATTTGTTATGGTGCCAGCTATCTCAGATAAGAGATTGGTTGTTTTGTTCACCGAGGGATTATTCGAACCACTAAAGGGTTGGGTAAAATCCTTTGATCCTCTTTCACTACAGGAAGCAATGAAGAAGGCACATAGCATGGAACTTGTAGCCCCATCTAGTAAGTCCAATTCCAGGAGCACTTTTTCATTTAAAGATAATTAGGGATTCAATAAAAATAGAGAGAACTCTGATTTTAAGAGTGATTCAAAGGGAAAATCAGTAGCACCCTTGGATCGTGAGACTCTTAATGATTTGTGCAGGAAGAAGCTTTACTTCTACTGCAAGGGTCCCTATGATGCTAACCATGATTGTCCTTTACAGCCTAAGGGTAAGGCCAATAGAGTTATGTGGGCTTATTATGAGGATTCGAAATCTAAAAATTCTAGATAGCAGGAGAGTCTGAGGAGTCAGAGTTAGAGGCTTCAGAGCCTAAGGTGGAGGTAGAGTCAGAGATCTATCTCCAGGAGGCATGGTTGTCTAGCATATAATAGGAGGGATCTTTCAGACTTCATGGAGTTTTGGCTGGTTAAAAGGTTATCACCCTCTTAGACATAGGTGCCACCCATAATTTTATTGATGCCAAATTTGTGGAGAGGCGTGGGCTTATAACCGAAGAATTTAAGGGCATTCGGGTTAAGGTGGCTGATGGATACATTCTCAAGTGTGACCGTATGATTAAGAATCTTCCTTTGTGCCTGAATAATTATGAATTCAAGGCTGATTATTATGTGGTAAATATGGGTGATATTGATATAGTCTTGGGCATGAAGTGGCTTCATTCTCTTGAGGAAGTTATACTTCCCCTTAAAGACATGGAGATCCAGTTCGAGGTAGATGGGAAGACTCATATACTGAAGGCCATCTGAGATAATAACATCAAGACTAATTCCTTCCAACGAATGGAGAGACTTATGCGTCGTGACATGGTTGAGTGGGCCACTGAGTGTACTTTGATGCCTACACAAGAGGGACAACATAAGACCAAGTATCATCCTGACATTCAGCAGTTGAGAGTTAAGCATGGGAAGGTTTTCAGTGACCTTCCACTAGGGATACCTCCAGACAGGGGTATTGAGCACATCATAGAGCTTGAGGAGGGTGCCAAGCCTATCATGATTACTCCTTACTGACACCCAAAGTGACTTAAGGATGAGATATAGAAGACTATCAAGGAGCTGCTTGATATGGGTCACATTTGACTGAGTAAGTCACCATTTGCTTCTTCAGTTGTTCTAGTGAAGAAGAAAGATGGTATTCTTCGTATGTGCATAGATTATAGGATCTTGAATAAGAGGACTATTAAGAACAGATATCCCATACCCTATATAAATGAGCTTATTAATGAGCTCCATGGTCCCTGTTGCTTCTCGAAGATAGACTTGTTATTAGGATATCATCATATTAGAGTTCGTGAGCAAGATGTTGAGAAGACTGCATTTCATTGTCATTGTGGACACTTTGAGTTTGTGGTTATGCCATTTGGGCTAACCAATGCTCAGCGACATTCCAGTCTGTTGGGTGAATATTTTGTCAGCTAGCTAACTGGTGAGCAAAATACTTCCTATCACCACAGCATAGGAAGATTGGTCATCTAATGTTGCAAGTTTACCACATCCAAAGGGGATGAATCTCTCCTCTCATCAAGGGGAGGTTCCATATTAAATATGCAAGAGGCTATATACTATATATATAAGCAGAAAGTAAGACACAAGGGTGGGATGAACCATCCATCTCTCTTTTTTTAGAGATGATGCTAACAAACAGAGGAGAAATCTTGGGTGATTAGTGAAGGAACTTCTCTTCTTTCAGAAGTAACATTCAACCAAGAGCCAGATCCCTTCTTAGATAGTAGAAATCCTGGTGAAGCGACATAAGACACTTCTCTTCTTTCAGAAGTGCTTGTTCTTGCAAATAGCAGGACTCTTTCTGGTAATAAGTGATTGGTAATAGGGTCCAAAGTAACTAGCAATCTAAGATGTAGCTCAAAGTCTCCACCTTGACTGCCCTAAAGGGAGGTACGAAGAACAATGGGGGCACAAAGTCATCCCAAGGTCCTTTACACAGAAACAAAAAAGAAAAACACACACTAAAGACAACTATGACATCACAAAGTCTGAAAGTAGTTGGCTTCAGGACACCTTCCTTATCACCTCCACTAGTTCTTCTTGTTAAATCAAATCAATAAGAATGCTTCTAGGAAATAGACATATGAACAATTCCCTAAAGTAGCACACACTATAACAGCATAAAGTCTGCAAGTAACTTGCTTTCTCATTCAATCAAAGAAATATGAACAACAATCTGAGCTCAAAGTCTTAGTAATGCCTTTCAATTTGGGCAAAGTTTCACTTCTGATAAGGGGAAGATCTCCCTTCAAATGGTACAAAATTTTACATTATATAGAGGCCTGAGGGAGGCTTGGCACTTTGTCCCATGGAGTGACCCATTCGGCACATTCAATGCCTTGGATGCATTCTTGGTCTTGTCAGGAAGGGCCATGCTGGAGCAGGGCGGCTGCCTTAACTGTAGTGTGTTGATTCATCTCCTTTGTCCACTCCCTAGCTTGAATCACTCATTCCATCACCTACTTAGCCATGTAACTGTCTATTCTACCTTTATCTCAAAGGGGACAAACAGACGGCATTTTCAATGTTTGCAGGCCCCAAAATATCTACCTAGTGAACTGTTTCACCTACTAAAAATAAACCCTAATGAGTTTCCCTTTTTGTCTCTTCCTTCTCTTGGCCCTGGCCTTAGGCTTTTTGAATGCATTCAGGTCCATAGTTTAAGTCTGCTAAAATCAACAAACACTTCATTATGACAAATTTGATGTTTGCAGGTACGTCATTCTTCCTAACAACTTTCTCATGTCTTTCTCACTGTGATGCAGGTGAGGACACGTGGTGACATCCACAACTTTGAAATAGGCTTATCAAAATAAGCTTTGAAACTTGTTAGCGACTGGAGGCGCAGATGCAGACACTTGGCAACTTTTGCTGCACTGGAATGTAGACACATGGCAGCTTTTGCTGCACTGGGATGGGACACATGGCAAGTTCCATGCTTTGAAGCTTCATTTGAAACTGTGTCTCGACATGTGACACTTGGTAGCTTCCATTGCACTTTGAGGCTCAAACCTTTTCTGAAGGGAACTTGCCCTTCGGGGTCTTGAATAGGGTCTATTTTTGAATGTCGAGTGTCCCTCCGCAAAGGTATCTGCGCTTCAGGGTCTTTTAGGTGGCCTTCAGGCTTTAATTTCTTTGACAGGATGTTGGTCCCTTTATTTCCTTTAGACAAAAAGTCTGAAGGAATTCCTTCAGACAATTTGTCTGAAGGAAACCTTTCCTTGGCTCTATGTGTGCCTCTACATTTGAAGGTGCTCCATCCTTTGACAGATGGCACCTTTCACTATTTCAACTAGAGACACGTGGCATCTTCCACAAGAATAGGTGAGGACACATGGCACCTTATGTTGCACTTATTAAAACCCTCTGCTATTGACACTTGGCACTTTTCGCTCTTGGGCTTTTGCAACACCATAGAAATGTTTGGGGCTCGGTTAGGCTCTCGCAAATGATGACACTTGTTGGCCTCCACCGATCTCTGTCAGGGGCACGTGGCACAGTCTGCTACTCTTATAAAAACATAGTGAAGCCTTCCATGGTTGCCACTTATCACCCTCCATAGAATTTTAGAAGAAGCTTTATCGAAAGGGACCCTACAGCTTATAAAGAGCTTTGAGAAGCAAATGCTGACACATGTCACATTTCACTGAGTCATAATGGGACATGTGGCACAGTCCAAATAATTTTAGTAGTCACACAGATGCAGACACGTGGCAGATTTCACTTCAATTTAGTCACTCACCTAGGGCCCACCATGGTCTTTACTCAATATAGTGAAACAGAAGGAAGGAACTACAGATGTTGACACGTGGCAGCTTTTGACAAGCTTCATCAGGGATACGTGGCAGCTTTCACCACTTCTCAAAAGCAAAGCATAATGGGGCTCGGTCGATGACACTTGGTAGCATCCACCTGACTCTTTCTTTGTGTGCACTTCTTTCCTTAACTGAGGTAGCCTTTGAACCTTTGAACCTATGAACCCGTTAAACCTGTGAAGCGGTTCAATGGTTCAACGGTTCGGTCGGTTCATTCCTTTGATTTGGTTGAGTCATTTTGATGTCTTTGAGCCAAGCACGTTGAACTATTTTAGACGTTGAACCTATTGAAATGATGAACCAAAATAGTTCAAGGTTCAATGGTTCAATGATTCAAGCCTTTGAAACTCGTTAGGTGTTCAGAGCCATGGAACCTTTGAACCAATTGAACCCGTCAATCCCTTTACTGGAAAAACTTAAAAAATAAGGAATTTGAAGGCTTGGAACAAATTTTAAGAAGGGAAGAGATTATTTTTGGCTGTATAGGGCCAAAATAGCTCATATGTTGTTCCAAAAATGAGTGACATTTTTTGGGAACAACAGCTGGCTCCAGTTGGGGAACTTCCTTCAGTTGGAAACTTGAAACAGTGGAAGAGAGTAGAAATTAGAATCTCCAGTGCCTTGAAGTTTTCCATTAGGCTACAGAGTCATGCTACTCAAAAAGAAAGGCTCCAAAAACAAAAATGAAAAGCACAAAATAGAATTAAAGACTATACAGATATACATATGTACAAGTGAACTTATCTGATACTTCAAGAATTGAAGTACTTCAGACGCTACTCATCATGAGACAAAGAAAAAGGGATGCCATATTGATACACCAGTAGGAAACCATTTTGTCCCCAAAAATGGTGACGAGCAAATGGAGCTCTCCACCAGGAAACCAATTTTTTACGTCTTCTACTTGGCTCTTTCTTCTTCTTGCCCCATGGCAGGACGTGGTTTTCTCTCTGAAAACTGTGACTCCTTGCTCTCTCTATGAAGAGTTCCTTTTACTAACTTTAGAGTACAATAGTATGGTCCACCACCATAGCTTACTATTCTACTGGTCCAGTCCAGTACATGCTTTAATTGTCAACATCAAACTCCTGACAAACCATCAGCTCAACATCTCCTTTAGTGCGAAGGAGTTTGATCTCTTCATCCTAAGCAATCTTCAATTCGAGCAATAGAGATCTGCATCCAACTGTGTTGTTGGTGTTACTAAACTATAACTTGCATGAAGGAAGAATATCTCCTTAAAGAGATATCAACATAGTCTCAGCTCCAGCATGAGTGGAAGAATTGCTGCCATCGGATTCCAAGATCCAAGCATCATCAGAAGTTGATCTTCTAGTAGATTTCTCTTCATTGGAGACGAAAGATCCTTCTTGATTTGTACTACGCCCTACCAATTCTTTTCATGTCTTGTTTGGATCAAATCCTAGATCGCCAGCTACAGGACTTTCATCAACTAAGACATGAGCATCTTTTGTGGTCAAGAAGTAATTACCCTTGCCTAACGGCTCAAACAAAATTTGAACTGCAATGGCAAACATTTGGGTGACCACAAATTTTGCTTCAGACAGGTCCATACTTAGTTCTCCACCAATGTTTAATTGCTCAGGATTCGCTTGCATGGATTTAAACTCAGTCATTTGAATTTTAAATTTCTTGACATGATCAATCATGTCAAATAACTGAAATGGACTTGGAAGAGAGGATGGGAGTTCATCCTTTTGGTTTTGGGGAGGGGGAGGACTAGTTTGCAAATTTGAAGTAGAAGGTGCAGAAATGTTTGATGTACTTACTTTTTTTGGCAATCACCATGTCCTTAGACTGGAAAGGAAGAGGGGTTCTCTCTCAGTAATTGAAATTAGTGGTTGGGGTCACTCCTCTATCTTTTCTTTGTCAGCTTGTTGGGCTGACTGATTCTTAGATTGGGTGAATACTGCGTATGATCCTTCGACTGCTTCACCTTCACTTCTGGGTTCATCTTGGTAATTCAGGAAACTAATGTGGGAGTCATCAACTGATTCTTCTTGATCCTCCATGAAGAGATCAACATCATTTTCTTGCTCAAACTCAGGTTGGAAAGAGAAAGCATGTTCTATTTCTAGATATCCAATTGCTGAGTTGGTTAGAGGTGCTTCAAGGGCAAGGTTCCTCTTTGGGGGAGGAAGATGATTTGGTTGACCTTGACTTCTAGTAGCATTGCCTTGATATCGCTGATTGGGGAATGTCCTCCTTGGTACATATCTATATAGAGGAGCAGAAGACATACCTTGTGCCATTTGCCTTTTCAAGGCTAGCAATTCATTTGCCAGCTTTTGTACCATTGGGTTAGTGGTGGTTGTGGGTGAGTATTCAAAAGATGAAGAGGGTTTACCTCTATTAGGATCTCTCCTTATCTTTCCTGCCAAGATAAGGTCATCTTCTAGCTCAGTAGCCAAGTCCTAAGCAGCCACAAGGTCTATGTGTCTAGCCTGTCTCAGCAAGAAACTCATAGTTGTGAGTTGATGAAGAAACACTTGAGATTCTGAGGTGTCGGCTGGGTGACCATGGGAGTCTTGTGCATCAGGTTGTCAAACCTGACAATGAAGTCCCTCATAGGCTCATGGGGCTTCTTCTTCATCTATGTGAGCTGGGCTAGCAAGGCATGTGCATCTTCTGTAGGCTTGAACCTTGCTTTGAACTTGGCTTTAAGTGTGTTCCAGTCAGTCACTGATCTAGCTTGCAGATGGTAGATCCAGTCTGTAGTAGCACCTTGTAGGGTTTTTACAAAAAGCTTGATTGCCACGTCTTCAAATTCTACTCCTATCACACCACAAGCTATGTTGAAGGCTGCAATGTGTTCATCAGGGTGAACTATCCCATCACCAAAGAATTTGGGGAAATTCTTTCTTAAACTATGTGGAAGTTCATGTAGAAGTGGAGTCAAGTTAAGTGGGCCAAAAGAGTTACCCCAGAGGCCTCGAACTGCCATGATTTGATTATGTAAAATAGGGATAACAAATCTAGACAGGGTGGCCAAATAACAAAACAAAAATAGAAAAGAACTAGCCCTACTTCAGCTTAAGGCTTCAAACTGCGCATTCTTTCCCAATAGCTCTGGTTTTGTAGACCACATAAAATAACGAAGGTGGAGGAAGATGGTAAGGTTATAAATGGATAATGGATAGGACACGGAATGGAGTCGCCAGAGTCTATAATGGATAAGGGTTATAATGATAATGGGTAAGACACATGTGATGTTTCAATCTGAAACTTGAGGTTCCAAATTGCACAAAATTACTGTTTCCCTAGCGGAGTCACCAAAAACTATTGGGTGAATATTTTGTCGGCCAGCTAACTAGTGAGCAAAATAATTCCTATCACCATAGCATATGAAGATTGGTCATCCAATGTTGCAGGTTTACCACATCCAAAGGGGATGAATCTCTCCTCTCATCAAGGGGAGGTTCCTTATTAAATATGCAGGAGGCTATATACTATATATATAATCAAAAAGTAAGGCACAGGGGTGGGATGAACCATCCATCTCTCTTCTTTCAGAGATGATGCTAACAAATAGAGAAGAAATCCTAGGTGATTGGTGAAGGCACTTCTTTTCTTTCAAAAGTAACATTCAACCAAGAGCCAGATCCCTTCCTGGATAGTAGAAATCCTGGTGAAGCAACAAAAGGCACTTCTCTTCTTTCATAAGTGCTTATTCTTGCAAACAATAGGACTCTTTTTGGTAACAAGTGACTGGTAACAGGGTCCAAAGTAACCAACAATCTAAGATGTAGCTCAAAGTCTCCACCTTGATTGCCCTAGAGGGAGGTACAAAGAACAATGGGGGTATAAAGTCATCCCAAGGTCCTTTACACAGAAATAGAAAATAAAAACACACATTGAAGACAACTATGACAGCGCAAAGTCTGAAAGTAGTTGGCTTCAGGACACATTCCTTATTAACTCCACTAGTTCTACTTGTTAAATCAAATCAATAAGAATGCTTCTAGGAAACAGACATTTGAACAATTCCCTAAAGTAGCACAAGTTATAACAATACAAAGTCTGTAAGTAATGTGCTTTCTCATTCAATCAAAGAAATATGAACAATAATCTGAGCTCAAAGTCTCAGTAATGCCTTTCAATTTGGGCAGAGTTTGGCTTCTGGTAAGGGGAAGATCTCCCTTCAAATAGTACACAAGATTACATTATATAGAGGCCTGAGGGAGGCTTGGCACTTTGTCCCATGGAGTGACCCATTCGACACATTCAATGCCTTAGATGCATTCTTGGTCTTGTCAGGAAGGGCCATGCTGGAGCAGGGTGGCTACCTTAACTATGGTGTGTTGATTCATCTCCTTTGTCCACTCCTTATCTTGAATCACTCATTCCATCACCTACTTAGCTGTGCAACTGTCTATTCTACCTTTATCTCAAAGGGGACAAACAGACGATGCTTTTAATGTTTATAGGCCCCAAAATATCTACCCGACGAACTACTTCACCTACTGGAAATAACTCCTACTAATTTTCCCTTTTTGTCTCTTCCTTCTCTTGGCCTTGGACTTAGGCTTTTTGAATGCATTCGAGTATGCACTTTAAGTTTGCTAAAATCAACAGACACTTCATTGCGACAAATTTAACGTTTGTGGCCCCGTCATTCTTCCTCGCAACTTTCTCGTGTCTTTCTCCCTGTGATGTGGGTGAGGACACGTGGTGGCATTTGCAGCTTCAAAATAGGCTTATTAGAATAAGCTTTGAAACTTGTTAGCGGCTGGAGGCATGGATACAGACACATGGCAGCTTCCATTACACTGGGATGGAACACGTGGTGAGTTTTGCACTTTGAAGCTTCATCTAAAATCATGTCTCGACATGTGACACTTGGCATCTTCCACTGCACTTTGAGGCTCAAACCTTTCCTGAAGGGAACTTGCCCTTCAAGATCTTGAATAGGGTCTATTTTCAATTGTCGAGTGTCCCTCCGCAAAGGTATCTGCCCTTTGGGGTCTTTCAGGTGGCCTTCGAGCTTTAATTTCTTCAGTGAACTGTTGGTCCCTTTATTTCCTTAAGACAAAATGTCTCAAGGAATTCCTTCAGACAATTTGTTCGAAGGAAACCTTTCCTTGGCTCTATGTGTGCCTCTGTATTTGAAGGTGCTCCATCCTTTGACACGTGGCACCTTTCACTCTTTCGACTAGAGACATGTGGCATCTTCTATAGGAACATGTAAGGACATGTGGCACCTTCAGTTACACTTATTGAAACCCTCCACTATTGACACTTGGCACTTTTTGCTATTGAGCTTTTGTAACACCATAGAAACATTTGGGGCTCAGTTAGGCTCTCAACGATGATGACACTTGTCGGCCTCTGCTGATCTCTATCAGGGGCACGTGGCACAATCCATTACTCTTAGAAAAATATAGTGAAGCCTTCTGTGGTTGCCACTTATCACCCTCTGTGGAATTTTGGAAGAAGCTTTATTGAAAGGGACCCTATAGCTTATAAGGAGCTTTGAGAAGTGAACGCCGACACGTGTCGCATTCTACTGAGTCATAATGGGACACATGACACAGTCTGAATACTTTTAGCAGTCACATAGATGCAGACATGTGGCAGCTTCCGCTTCAATTTAGTCACTCATCTGGGGCCCACCATAGTCTTTACTTAATATAGTGAAACGAAAGGAAGGAACCGTGGACATTGACACGTGGCGGCTTCCGACGAGCTTCATCAGGGACACATGGCAACTTATGCCACTTCTTAGAAACAAAGCATAATGGGGCTCGGTCAATGACACTTGGCAACATCTGCTTGACTCTTTCTTTGCACATGCTTCTTTCCTTAACTGAGGCAGCCTTTGAACCTTTGAACCTGTGAACCCGTTGAACCTATGAAGCGGTTCAAGGTTCAATGGTTCGGTCGGTTCATTCCTTTGATTTGGCTGAGTCATTTTGATGTCTTTGAGCCAAGCGCGTTGAATTATTTTGGACGTTGAACCCATTAAACTGATGAACCAAAATAGTTCAAGGTTCAATGGTTCAAGCCTTTGAAACTTGTTAGGTGTTCGGAGCCGTGGAACCTTTGAACCAATTGAACCCGTCAATCCCTTTATTGGAAAAACTTGAAAAATGAGGAATTTGAAGGCTTGGAACAAATTTTAAGAAGGGAAGAGATTATTTTTGGCTTTGCAGGGCCAAAATAGCTCATATGTTGTTCCAAAAATGAGTGACATTTTTGGGGAACAACACAGTCCACCATGAATAGGGTCTTCCACTCACAGTTGAGGAGATATGTACTTGTCTTCTTCGATGATATATTGGTCTACAACGGGACATGGCAAGAGCACTTGGCTCATTTGGATACAGTACTCAGCATTTTGGATAGGGAGTCCTTGTATGCCAAGGAATCCAAGTGTGATTTGGGGATGACTGAGTTGTTATACTTAGGCCATATTATCGGTGCAAAGGGAGTGCGGATGGATCCTGACAAGATCCGTGCTATCATAGATTGGCCTACTCCTGAGAACCTTACACAACTGTGAGGATTTCTTAGGTTATGTGGTTTCTATTGCAAATTTGTCAGTAGATATTCAAGCCATGCAGCACCTATGACGGATTTGTTGAAAAAAGGTGCATTCATTTGGACTCCTGAGGCACAGGGGTGTTTTGTGAGGTTCAAGTAGCTTATGACTACGTGTCCAGTGTTGGCACTGCTAGATTTTACGAAGCCTTTTGAGCTTCAATGTGATGCTTCTGGTGAGGGCATTGGAGCGGTGCTTATGCAGGATAAGCACCCAATTACTTATGAGAGTAGGAAGCTCAGAGGATCAGAGAGGGTTTACAGTATATATGATAAGGAAATGCTAGCCATAATGCATGCCTTACCCAAATTTAGGAAATATTTAGTGGGCAGTAAGTTTTGTATTAAAACTGATCATAATAGCTTGAGGCATTTCCTAGGACAGTAATATTTAAATGACCATCAGTAAAAGTGGGTACACATAAATGACAGGGATATGACTTTGACATCACCTATGTCAAAGGTACACATAATGTTGTTGTTGATGCTCTTTCACGTCGGCCTCATTTGAGTTCTATGGTAAAAATTACAGAGGATTAGAGGCACCTAATTGTGGTAGAGTATGCCAAGGATACATGGGCATCTGGCATTGTTGAGGTATCTATTGTGGACACCAGGTACACATTAGTAAATGAGTTGATCATTTACAAGAACATGATTTTCTTGATCCCAGGGTCAGAGATGAAGAACACCATTCTACGAGCTTTCCATGATGTACCTATAGTAGGGCATCTCAGGTACTTTAAGACATTCATACAAGTTCAAGAGAGATTTACATGTAAGGGGCTTAAGGCAGATGTTCTTCAGTAAGTGCCCTGTTTGTCAGCAGAACAAGTAGGAGAACACATATCTGGTAGGGTTGTTATAGCCACTTTCAATTCCTGATAGGAAGTGGGAATGCCTGTCGATGGATTTTATTTCGGGCTTGCCTAAAGCCCAAAGACGTGATTATATATATGTAGTTGTGGATCGACTGACGAAGTATGCCCACTTCTCTCTGATCACCACTACTTACATAGCTACATAGGTAGCAGAGGTGTTTTCTGTGAGGTTTTCAGATTACATGGGTTGCCTCGGAGCATAGTTAACGACAGTGATAGTTGGTTCCTGAGTCACTTCTTGCAGGAGGTGTTCAGACTTTGTGGGACCAAGCTTACACCGAGCACCAGTTACCACCCGCATACCAATGGTCAGATGGAGATAGTGAACAAATGGGTGGAAGGCTACCTCAGGAATTACATAGCAGGGTAACAAAAGGTGTGGGTTAAGTGGATATACTTATGTGAGTATTGTTACAATACCGCTTACCACATGACCATTCAGATGTCCCCATTCATGGCATTGTATGGGTATGAGGCGCCTAGTTTTCTTGATTTGCTACTGAGTGACAGTAGAGTGCCTAGTGCGGGAGACTTATTATAGGAGAGCCAAGACATTATGAGGGCTCTTAAGGAGAATATTGCTAAGGCACAAAATTAGTAGAAGCAATAGGCATATCAGAAGAGGATCGAGAGATCTTTTGAGGTGGGAGACATGGTATATCTCAAGTTGCAGCCCTACCGACATTCCACTCTCAAGAAGAGTGGATCAGAGAAGCTTAAGCCACGATACTATGGTCCTTTCATGATTATTAGGTATGTTGGAGAGGTGGCTTATGAGCTAGAGCTTCCAGTGGATAGTAAGGTCCACAATGTTTTTCATGTGTCATGCCTCAAGAAGGTGTTAGGACATCGTGTGGTACCTTTAGCAGTATTGCCTCCCTTAGATGATGAGGGAAAGTTAATTTTAGTACCTGAGTCTATCCTAGAGTATAGAGAGAGATAGCTACATAGGAGGACCATCAGGGAATATCTAGTGAAGTGGAGAGATTTGCCAATGGAGGATGCTACGTGGGAGAGTGAGGAGATTTTGCAGCATCCTGAGTTGAGATTGCTTGAGGACAAGCAATTTCAGGTGAGGCGGACTGTAATGTCCCCTTCCAGTTGACATCTCTCAATACTTGAGATTAGCCTATTATGTGGCCCTCATAGGCTAATATGGAGGATAGAGGGTCTTGTTGAGGCATGGCTTGGCTTCAATTGTCAGAATTTTTTAGTTTGGCTTTCGTTCGTGGTCTTTTGGATGCCATTTGCTTGACTTACTATTTTTAGTAAGTGGAGACACTCAGTGGAGCACCCTTGCTATTTTTAGCAGTATGGTCTAGTCATATGCAGATTCAGTCACTTATCATCCGGCTTTAGACGGCTTGTCATTTGGACTTATATTGAGGGAGATATTAATATTTATTTGCCAAAATAAATATTAATTTAATTGAAGCTTATATTATAGAGTTATAGTTTAAATTTATGTTATAACTTAAGTGACTTAATGAAGGGGTCGACCATCATGAAGAAGGGGCCATATTTCAATTAATTATTATAATTAAATGGCACCCAAACTGTTGGAAAATTAAAAGTGAAATTCAAAGTTAATTTAAAGGATGCTTTTGAAGGAAATCAACTTGCTTGAGGAGATATAAGGTTTTCTTTTGAAGAAATTCAGGGATGACATTTTGAGAACATTTTTTGAGGAGTTTTGAACTTGCTTGGAGAATGAGGGTTTCTACCTGCAGCAGCCATTGAAGAACGTAGTTCTTCTGTGAGCAACCATCTGAGCTGGTGAAATACCCAGTGAACTTGGTGATTTTGGGGGGGTCTCAATCAGAGGCTCTATTTGGGATTTCAATTGGATGAATTTGGTGAAGTTTGGATCAGATTTACGAGACTGGAGTTGCAGATTAATTTCTGATTGAAAGGGATTATTTTCAGAGGTTTTATTTTTTGCTACAGTATCGTGAATAGTGACATGCTACAATACTCGTGAATAGTGACATGCTACAATACGGTGAATAGTGATGTGCTACAGTACATGTGAATAGAGAGGAATTGCTGGTCATAGAAGACAAAGTGTTCGCAACTTCTTTTGGAGGTAAACATATGATGGTATCTATAGATCACAATCATATCAGGGTCATTCAATTATCAGAATTTGTTTTTTCATATTGTATTTATTATCAATAACGCCTTGGACTCTTATTCAGTGAATGGAATAATAAATGGCAATAAAAGAAGTCTCAATATTGTTCAAAATTTATTCTCAATAGACTAGTTTTACTTTCAAGTACCTTTTTTTTTTTTTGGTTCAAACCCCCTGAAAACACAAAAATATTCATAAAACCTTCAAAACAAAACAAAAAAAAGTGAAGTTCAGCAGTAGAACCTGTGAAGGGTTCTTACATGTTGGTGTTATATATCACAAGCTTCTATGGGACTTGCAAGATAGGGAACAATCCATACATCGAAAATTGATGGTTAAAGGTGTTGTAACCCATATCTATTCCATTTCTCTATTTAAAAGGGAATGATTTAAATCTAGAGTTTACAAACACAATAATATCAACACACATAACCATGTACAACTCAAGAGATTCACAAATTCTTATTCATGTTATTAGTCACATCACAGTGTTATGGTTAAGGATACATTTGTTCATAAAAGACTTTGATTCACAAAACTCGATACATTGGAATAACCAGAATAATAACTCAAAAGAGTGACTGGTGGCTAACTTCTCTTTCTATGAGTGTTAGATAACTATAGAGTTGACATGACTCTTCAACTTCTCATCTCTTTATTTCTCTACTTGATTTTAGGAAACCGTTCAACCTTCCATTTGTCTTTTTGACTTACACAAACATTTATAAAATATACATATATCGTGCTTACAATTTACAAATTACTTGCAAAATAACATCCACAATCCCTTGCTAACACAAAGAGGTCTTGAGCTAGAAAACTACATATAATTTTTAATTTCATTTTGAAATACAAAACAACTTTTATAAATATCCAAACTTTTATTTAAAGCGGCAACGATTCAATAGCCATTCATATGTAATTTGAAGTCACCCTGCAAAACCACCGTACAAATTTGATCATTAGTCATTATAAAGACAACTTGAGCATGAAAAAGTTACATATATCAAAAGGGTTGTAGTCCAATCGATATAGATGATAAAACGTCACAATCGTTATTTAATCCACTGAAATACATATCTTTAAAAAATTTTAAATAAAAAAATACAAAACTTAATTTGAATTTATTATAAATTTGATAATATAAATATCTCTCAATATAACTACAAAAAGTCGATTATTCATATTACCACCTAATCACCTTACCCTCCCCAAAATACCACCTAATTACCCTTCCTTGCCACCAAAAAGAAAAGAGTAAAAGGGAGGAAAAAGGGAAAAAAGTACAATGTATATATGATTTATGCTATTCTTTAGTGTAGCTCATATGTATTACGTGATCCTTGTTTTGGTCACAAGGTTGATATGTTTGGCTATCTTTCCATTCAAGGCCAATAATTGTTCTGCCCTTACCAAAGGATTCAAGGCCAATAATTGTTGTGCTCCAACCAAAGGATTGAAGGTTCATGCTCGTGTTTACCTACCACCACAGTAAAAACAAAACAATTCTACTTGACGTCAACCTATTTCCATCCAAGTGAATCAAAGGCACTTTGGAAGGACCCGTAAGTATACGTGGCATCCCTATCCTTATGCTGACTTTGATGTGACATAATGCCCTTTCTAAGCAAGCAATGAACACTCCATGGCCCTCAAAACATTACAAGGCGATTGCCTTATCAAAATACTTCCCTCAAATTCCAATTGTACATAACATCTATCACCATCCTCCCACTTCCCTACCAAGAATTCTCCTAAAGGTGACATTGACACTATAGATGGGATCCACAATATATTTTTGGGACCATTTTTGGTTTTGTTTTGATAAAATGGTAATTTGTCTAAGGTGATTATTGATGTATATGAAAATTGAGGGGGTATTTTAACGTTTTTATTAAACGAAATAAATTAAAATAAAAAGTATGGTTCGAGTAGACTATCAATCATCTCAAGTTGTTTTTTAGTTGATATAATCATTTAATGATATTTATTTTTGTAATAATAGATTGTATTTTTTTATAATAATAACATTTACGTTTAATTAATATCTTGTCTTCATATTCAACTTTTACTTTATAATGATGGAAGACACTTTATATAAAAATAGATTTTTTTGGTTTAAAAGTCTTTCTACCATAAATATAGATAAAGAATGAGATTTAACTAATTCCTTTAAAATTGTGTAGTTTATAAATTCTACATCACAAACGATATGATTAAAACACAAGTTTTTATAATGTTCCTAATGTATTTCTAAGGTCAAACACTCTTTTATATTATTCTTAATTTATTTTAAAGATCAATCACCTTCTTGTATTGTTCCTAATGTATTTTTAAGTTCAACACTCTCTTTCTAATACCTATTTATCACTTTAATGTGTTAACAAACCCCTCTAATGGACAATGCCCCAATAAAATAGGTTCGTGATACAATCATAAGTATCTTGTGGTCGTTTGGGCACTGTGTGGACTATTAACATATTAAATTTGGCTTTTCACATAACATTTAAATTGTCAAGTCTCAATTCCTAACAAATATGTCTCCCTATTCATGTTGCCATCATTTCTAATGTTTTTAAACTTCAAAAAAATACAATGGCATAGTCGTTGATGATTTCATTCCTTGTTATTATCTATATATCAATTTCAATATTTGGGTTTTTTGGCTAGCATTATTTTGAATGTTAATGAGTAATTTATAATTAGTATTCTAGTTTTTTCCTTTGCATTATTAGGTGGCAACTAAATAATTTCAAAGTATGATGTGGATAACGGTGATTACTTGAATAAAAAATCAATCAAATGTAATTTTTTTTAAACATAGTAAAATTAACTTTAGAGGAAGTATCAATTATGATTGATAAATTTAATAAGTGCATCACAACTATAAGAAAAATAAATGCCTTGCAAATGTAAATTATATCTTATAAGATTCATTGCGAAACAAAAATCCTTGTAATATGAAAATCACAAAATTTTCGATGCAAAAAATATATTATTATTACATCACATTCAAATATTCATTTTGATCAACTGTCATAACCTTTGACCTTCCATTGTGACTTGCAAGGCTCTCGTGTTGTCATTAACAAGGTGTTTGCACATATCAGATTCAACACTCTTCTTCGGTGTTTTAGTAGTTTTGCTCTGAGATAATATTGAATGTTACTTGGGAGGTGCCCATATAGCTCAAACCCACCAATCTTGTTAATACCCTAGATTATTCACCAGGGGTAAAAAGATATGTTATGGTAAGCTTTGTGTATTTGTCAATTTATTTGTATGGCCACAACTAGAATGCCAACCCACTCATTAGAGTATCAATGTTGTGATTTCCACTCTCTTAATAAATATTAGTTTCTACGTGTTTATTAAAATTAAAATCATATTCATTTATTAAAAAAAACCATATAAGATAGAGATATATCAAAGATTTGTTTCATGATTGTTTATCAATATGCATAAGGGATTGTGGGAATGCACGAATTTTATAAAAGCGAAAAGGAATTATGACGATGATAACTTTTAACATCCATTAAATTAATTTGGTTTAGTTTGTAGGATTTATAAAAGTGTATGGAGAATGTATTTTTTTCTTTAGCCTCATTACAAAGTATATATTTTTAGTTTAATTTATTATTTCTAAGTGTCATTATCTTCTTATCTTTTTGAATCTTCATAAGTGCCATATAATAGAGTGCCTTGAATAGAAATGCACAAATTTTTAACACATTAATGAAATAATTGATAATTATAAACAAACACAAAACTATACATAATTGATTATCCATGCTATACTCTAAAAGAAAGGCACCTTTGATAAACCGTGAATGTTGAAATGAGGTGATCACAGGGTCAATACATCGAAACCTCCGACCTATGATTGTAGAGGGAATAAAAAATTAATATCAAGAATGATTATTCCTATCATAAAGAAGCATACTAATAAAAATGTTAAAACATAATAAACATTCAAGTAGTGGAAAAACATTAGGATATTTGTAGTCATTCAAGTTGTCAACTGTGAATATGTACGTTTAAAAATCAGTTGATCCATTGTAAATTTTAACAGCAGGGATAAATCCATATTGCACTACTTAATCTACAAATTGCACATCAAAACAATACACACTTATACAAGATCACAATTAGGTAGTAGCTTGTCGAATTTCTTTGAAAATGGAATTTCTAAATGGATGTTCTTATCTAATAACGCTAAGTTTTGTGGTAGCTTGGGGTGCTTATTGCAAAGAGAGCTAGTTTCAACCTTGATGGGCTGTCTTCAAGAGTGCCTTTATAGGATCAACCATTTTCTACCTACTACCTATACAAGTTACTACTATTCAAATGTTCAAAGTATATTTCGTAACTAACCAAATCCATTCTAAAAACTAAAATGTTTTCATGAACTATGATTTTTTGAATCAATAATAGTTATATTTCAAGTTAATATCTAAGGTCATATACAATTTTATAAGAGCCTTTTATCATTAAAAAAAATCATGTTAGAATTCATTTGTCTTTAGAGAGATTTGAACCTCACTTTTATTTATAATAATAAGACTATTAATTAAAATTATTTGTTTTAGACATTTATAAATTATAATTTTTATTTGATAAGGATATATATTTTTGATTAGAATTATGAATCGGCATGGGGCACAATTCGGCCCAGTGCCCATAATAAGAAGAAGCAGTGAAAACAACAAAACAAAATGACAAGATCCAAGACAAGTAACAACCTTTCTCAAGGGGAACACACCAATGAAAGGAATAGAAAAAATAGAGAACAAAATGCCAAACAATAACCGAAAATCAGCAAAGAGAGAAGGATGTTAATTCTACGAGACTTCTGCGAAAACTCAGCAGGGACAACTCATATAGAAAAACAATGGTAGTCAACCGAAAGAGCCCCAAAACAAGAATGCCACATTCCTCAATTGCAACCCAATTCCTACCAACCACACACCCCAAAAGGTTTAACCATACGCCGAGGCCAATCGTCTCCCACACTTAGAAAAGAATTCCATTGAAAGCCATTGAATCTGTGTCCCATATCAAAATGTTTATTTTTTTTTTGACAAATTATTAATATTAAAAAAATAAATTTAATCCATTTAAAATAATAAAATTGAATTTATAATAATAAATGTGATAATAGTTTGGTCATTTATTAAACTACAAATCAATCCCAAAATACTTTGAAACAAAGCTCGACTCGAGAAATAAAGCTGAATTCAACACTCAGTAAATCCCAATCCTGAACACTAAGTTTGGAATAGGAAGTTTCTCCTTCAGGACGCACAAAAATCCATTTGAACTGATTTGGCAGGAATATATTCCACATTTGATTTTTCATAGCCTATAATTTGGCCAATTAGGCTTAAATTATGTAGCTTGACTGATAGGTGGAGGAATGTCTTCTTTGATGTGGGTATCACTCCCCCCACAATGTTAATTTTGATTTTATATTCATGATTCATCCTTGACCTTTGTACCTCCCTGTTAATAAAATATAACACATCCTTTTTGGATCCTTCCCATATCCTGCACATACTAGCAGCAGGGAATCAATGATTTTTTGCTGGCCTTTTCTTAATGACGGGTGTATTTGGGTTCTTTGTCCCATTACTGTTTTTAATGGAGGGGCTATTAAATCCCGTTTTTTAAAAATCATTGTGGGTATGTCCTTCTCTAGTCTGATTTTGTAATTACTGTCACTCTGTTTTACAGTTGGGTTACTCTGTTTAGATTCGCAGAAATTACAATTGAAGTTCATTGTATGTCTTTTTTTTCTTTCCCTGTTGAAATCTATTAAGGGTCTTGATCTTGAGGCTTGTCATATGGGTGTATATTCGGGTCATTGTAATTGTGATTTGTAGAAGTTTCCAGAGCTCATCTCCTCCTGCTGCAGCATCTTTCAAAATTTCTGTGCCTGTCGTTATACAACATTTTCTGCAAGGAATTGGTTGTGATGTGGGCTCTCGTGTACAGTACTTTTTTGGTGTCTAGTCTGTCTGACATAGCCTGTCCGTTTCTCTCACATTCATATGAAAGGGAATCCACTAAATATTTACGCTTGGTTAGTTCATAAATTGTTGCCTTGGAGGGGGTAAGGAGTCCTTGTCTTTTAGGCAGAAATTGATATTTTACTCTTTACAGAAGATTGAATGATGGATCTGTCTTTAGATTTATCCAGTCATTAATGTTAGCGTTTGTTTTTTGTCTATCACCAAGAGTTAGGTCCCCCCCTAACTGAATTTCCCAGCACATTGTTTGTTCCTTCAGTTACATAGGGTTTTGGCCATTCGATTATTTCACAGAGTATCTGTTTTCAATCCTAGATGCTGTTCAGTGACCATTTTTAATTCATGTTTGGATTTTAAGTTCAAGCTATTTGTTCCTTCAGGTTATATAGGGTTTTGGCCATTTGGGTATTTCACATAACTCACTGTTTTCAATCCTAGATGCTGTTTAGTGACCATTTATAACTCACGGTTGGATTCTAAGTTCAAACTATTTACTCAGCATCTTCTGGATTTTATTTGTGTGCAAGGGCTACAATGGTTTCGAGCAATCTGTACTATGCTTAGTAGGTTTAGTCTTTAGGGCGCTGTTCTAGCCCTAGAACAGAGAGTTTGGATTGGATACTTGATTTATAACTTTGTATTATGCGAGACCAAATATCATTGAGGCAAAGGGTAAATGACAGCATCTTCCCCAGATTCTCCTGCAACAAACTCCGGGTGGAGTAGAGAGCAGGAGAAAGCATTTGAGAATGCTCTTGCAGTGCATACTGAGGACTCTGAAGACAGATGGGAAAATATTGCTGCAGAAGTTTCTGGGAAAAATGCAGCAGAGATAAGGCTTCATTACGAGATCCTGGTTGAAGATATCAAGTGCATTGATGCTGGTATGGTGCCTCTTCCTCGTTACATTTCTTCTGCAGAAGGAGTTGCTGCTGAGCTGCAAGCCGTGGGAGCTTGTGCTTCTAAGAAAGGAGCGCAGTATGCAACTGTTCAGAACGTTGATGCAAATCCAACAGGAAAGGGTGGCTCTAAGGCAGATCAGGAACGGCGAAAGGGAATTGCTTGGACTGAAGAAGAACACAGGTTTATTTTTGTCAATTCGTTAAGTTCAGTTTATAAGTCGTTCTCGTGGGTTTATAGTTATATATCAAATCTATCTGGCACACTTCTTGGTCTAACCAATAGAGAGAATGAGTTGAGGTTATAAATATTTCTTGTGGGTTTATGGTTGTTCATCAAATCTCTCTGACACGCATCTTGGTCTGACCAATAGGGGACATGAGATGCTATTTCAAATTTTAAAGTAGCAGCATGATCTTTCCTTGTTGCCCTGAAATACTTTTATCTGCCATTCCTTTATTTTATTTTAATTTTTTTAAGCCCATTAATCTCCTACGAGCAGGCTGCCTTCTTTGTATACATTGCACAATTTACACTTGTGTAGACTGTACCAACTGTAATGTAATAACGCTTTGACAGTTTCCTATTGACGTGCCTAAAATTACTCAGCACATGCATTAGGGTAAAACAGAACTATGAAATATGTTATTGTCTTGTAAACGTTTGAGTTAATACAATTAGTGAAAGTTGCTGTGCTGGGTTTTTTCCCGAAATGGTTTTCCCAGGTGGAAACTCTCTTGTATGATGTGCGTGTGCCATTTTCCCTTTGTGATATATTTTAAGATTCTGTTTGCATTGCTTCTCCTGCATAAGTTTATTGGTATTTTTCTGTTCATGGATTCTACTCGTAGCACAGGATTAAAATCTGGCCAAGAAGCCAGCCGCCACCTTGTTATACAGCTGCCTCTGGTCTCATTCAAAGCCAACTCCTCTGTTACAACCACCAAGCCTTTTTAATAAAGACCACTCATTGTGGGGAGTGCACCCACTGGATTTGGAACTTGGGTCTTTGTTGCAATTGGAGCTTGTCATTTGAATTTGTAGATCTCATGTGTCTCCAATTCTTTTTTGTTCAATAGGACATAATAGTTCCTGCCAAATTCTAAGTATCTTCCTGTTCTTGAGCTGATCTTTTAGTTCTTGGTCTTTTCGGCTGAGGGAAATCTGAGCTTCTATTTAGCTGTAAATCAAGGGCCCAGGCTTTCATTACTGCTTTCTAAACTAGTAATGAATCGCTTACAAAAATGCATGATATAATTGGTTCATTGTCAGTGCTCCTTTAAGAGTTGTGCAATGGAATCAGTGTAAGTTATTTGAATTTTTGGCTAGATGTTATTAAGGAAGCAGGAAGTTAATCTAATTCATCGCACAACAACCATGTCAACTGCATTTGACATTTAGGCTCTGAAATGGTTTCTTTATAGCTAGTTTTAGCAACCCATTTGGTGATTCCACCATGCATGTTTGTGTGAACTTAATGGACAGGGAAAATGCACAAACAATATCTTGCTAGGCAGGCCTCACTATCCTTTATTGTTAACTGAGGAGTAGAACTAAAAATTGGTGGACAGAAATGAATAGCATTGTTTGGATATGGATGTGTTATAATATTAATGATTATATTCAGGGGAAACAAGTTCTGAAATGTCACAAGACAGGCCACCAGCTGGTCTTTCATGGCTAAGAATCACCTCAGAGATAAAAGTCTGCTCAGGCCTCATATTTTATTTTGCAAAGTGACTGGTTTGTCCAAGTTGTATTTTGCTTTGTCTATGCAGAGTGATTGGTTAGACTTAGCCCTTCTGCTTGCTTTTGTCATTACCAGTTACATTCTCTTGTGTAGCTAAATTTTAAGAATAACTTCTTGTTGCAGGGATTCTGCCCCTTGAATTAGAATTTAATAGTTAATCTTTAGTTTGTGTTTCCTAAAAAATTGAAAACTCTTGACAAGTTTTTATTTCCGGCAAATGTTGGTCTTCAACATTGTAAACTTTAAATAACAAAATTAAATTAGGTACGAACAAGTTTTCTTTATTGCAGTAACAGCCAATGTATGTGGAAGTTTCTACCAATAATTTTCTCAGAAATCACTTTTTGCATATATCTTGTTACCTCTTTGACTTTGAGATGCAAACTGAGTTTTGACTGTTTGGGAAAGCATTTTGCACATTGTCTTTTTAGATTGATTAAGCTAAGAAATCTTTCTGCCTTTTGTTAGTGGTTCCAAAATAATTTGTATCTTTTCTTATTCCTACTGTCTGTCCCCTATTCTTCTATGCTTCTGTTCTTTTGTCTTGGCTCCTTCCATACGCTACACACTCATATTGTTTTTGTTTATCATTGTTTTTGTTCCAATATTCTTGGTAATTACCTGTCTGTAATTTCAAGTCTCTCTTTTTGTGCAAATGTTATGACCCCCAAATTGCAGGTCCTGGAAAATCCAAAATTCTTGCGTATAAATATTAAAGTCAGAGTGCAAACTGTGGTAGATGCTTGTGGTTGTATGTGGAGGGAAGGAGATAGTCATATACGGACAAAGACACTAACAAAAGTGCACCACAATTATTGGCTATTCTGTCCTACGGAATTCAAGAGGATAATGTTTTTTTGATAATACTTAAAGAAACATATTTATTTTTTAAGTATGCTTATGTTATATTTCTAATGATTATAAATTCAGGTCAGTTACAGGTATCCTCTTTTTTTGGTCAGGGAAAGAACTTCATTTTTCAAGAAGAATTTTCAATCAAGCTTACATTACTTCCTGATGCATATTATACATCGAAAAAGGATCCTGAGTAAATCTACTGAAAATTGTCTAGGTTCTTTCTTCATGGATTCTGGTTTCCAAGTCCTCTATGACCGTGCTTCTATCTTACTGGGCAACTTATGACTTTATCCAAAATTAAGATAGGCAATGACCTCATATGCAGCAAACCCGGAATACTGCAAGAACCATGGATTCGGCATGGTTTTCCTTGACATATGAAGCACTTGGTAACTGACGTGTAATCTATTCTTTTATGTTGCCCAGAAGTCGCTTACCAAATTGAAAATAGTGGAATGAAGGGATCTTATCCCATTAATATTTATAAACCGATTTTTTTTCAAAAAATTGTAGGGAACTTTTGAATTTTTTTTTTCGGTGATTTTTCTGGGATCTAGAAACCTGGGAAAAGTCTCGCTCCAAACCTTCTGGGGACAAAGAAAAGGCTCAAAAAACGAAAAATAGACCTCTCATTCCCTCTCTAAGTAAACACCACATTTGTGTTTCTATATTTCATAAACAATATATTTTGATATATATGTATGGTACACATCTTAGTAACATGTGCCTTCTTGCCTCTCCCCATTTTATGTTGTTTCCTATTGTTTTCTATTTTTCTACCATTTCATATGGATGTCTACCTAGTCAATGTTGGGCCCTAGCCAGCTCTATTCCGGAAAACCTATTTCCCACCATATATGGTCCCTACTTGCATTTTGTGGTGCAACGTAGGTTTTTTAATTTATAGTCAGAGAAAGGTGTATATTTATGAAATTTTGATCCCTTTTCCAAATATTTCTACAAAAATTGCTCTTGTTCTTCATGTTGGATGCCTAGTGCTTCTGCTTATCCACCCCTTTGAGGTACCGACTTCCCACCGTATTTTGCAAATTATCTTTTAAGAAAATGACCAAATACAGATGATTTGCCACCATATATCCTCTTGAAGAAAACGGATTTATCCTAAGACCCACCACGGAAAGGGGTAAGTTCATATATTGAAATTACCGTGTGTTATTCTTCTTGTGTACATTTATTTGAGAACTGCAAAGGCCCATTGGAAAGGAGCCTAGTTGTTTTCAAGTTTTCTCCTTGTAAAATTCTAGCTATTTGGCCAATGAACTACCAAAACATAAGAAGGAAAAAGGATTCCAGCAGGACCAATTAAGGCATAAATAAGGGCGGGAGGGGCAGGGAAATACGTTTTCTGACTTTGTAAATCTAAAATCTACGGTTTATATGACACCAATCAGAACTAGAAAGGAAACTATAGCTGAGACTATCCAGGGATGAAAAAGATGGATTTTTCCCTTGAACTGTAAGGAATGTAACTAAATCTATGTTTGGTATACACAGTGTTCTCCAACATTCAATATTAATTTTAGTAACTCCCCAGCTTATTCCAGCGAAATGGTAGAATGTTTGTAAAAATTATATTTTTAGTTAGTATTATTTTTGCAGGAAATAATGACCCCTAGGTGACTTCATTAGAACAACATGATGCAGAAACTTCACCTTCTCAAAGAAGATGATTTTATGATCCATAAGACATTTATTAAGTAGACTGCATGTTGCTTTTTATATGGAGCGAACCTCTTTCCTAGCAAAAATACAGCGAACCTCTTTCCTCAAACCAAAATTTTCACCATGGAAGGTTGTCAAATATGGAGCAAATACCATGCAAAATTTTTGTTTTTGGCAAAGACAAGGATTAGAAGTTAAGATTTTTTTTTTCATTTGCTTGAGACCCAACCTGCATGCTAAACATAGGCACAATCGCCTTGTAATCTTCAATGTTGCACAAAATCACAAGCAACTTTGAGTGATGCCTTCAAATTTGACTCTTATATGAACATATCTTTTGCGGAATTTTTTCCCACGAATATAGCAACAAGAAGCTTCTCACACATATTTTCTTCTGGTCTGGTTTTATTAACATCAATCTAAATGGTTTCTCTTCATATGTGTGGAGTTGTATGAATGCTTTCTTTCAAGGAAAATGTTTGCTACATATGGGGAACTCATGCACAATTATTTCCATTTTCTATTTGTATGCCAACAAAGAAAGAAGTACAAATTTGTCTTACTCAAAGAAAAGTTACTTAAATATATTAATGATTCTTTTTATGTTCAAGATCATGAATCCCAATACAATTAGCAAATACAAGGCCCCAGATGTTTTTGCACTCTTATGGGGTAGAAATTGCAATAGAACTGTCTCCACTCAATGGCAGGTGATATCCAAGACCACCCTCGAGCTGAAGCAGGATATGGAAGGGGCCACAGCTTGGTGTCATGCCATACATAAGACTTGTCTCCAAAAGCATGTTCTCTCCTCAAAACGGACACAGGGGGACAAACATAAGCAATAATGACTAAGGACATTGATTAAGTAGATCACCTCTGAAAAAGACTCGTCACTTTTCCAAACAAGATCATGTAGAAGAATTTGTTGAGAAAAGTTGAAAAATTAGTGCACATGTTTGCTCCTAAAGATCCACCCACCATACTGAAATAAGTGGGAGAGTTACTAAAATAAATTGGCTATATGGAAATAAGGGGGGTAGAGTCAAGTTACGTACTTCCCATTCCAAGAACTAATGTGAAGAGGGCTAGGTGTCCTCACTTGTGAACTTTTCTCTCTTACACTGGTCTTTGTTTTTCCCATGTAATATCACAGCTCCATTGTTCCCAAGCACCTCTAGACCTCTTATTTAGTACATATTTTCCTTGGATTTGGTAAGTCCCAATTTATAAGAAAATTAGTAATTACATCCATTTTTATACTTATAGGGCCTTTGTAGTTTGGATCCTATGGAGATATGAGACATTCATTAGAGAAGTCAAACTTACGCTACCCATATTAATTAGAAAGAGAGCTTCTGGAGAAAAATCCGTAGAAGATAATTTGGACCGAAGTTCGGGGACCCTTTGTGACCCATCGTCTTGAAGGATGATGGGTTACAGAGAATGCCCTGAAACATCGATCCAAATTATCTTCTATGCAATTATTTTTCTAAAGCTCTCTTTCTAAAACATTCATATTGCCATGGATGATAATAAATATGTTCATTTGTGAAGGGGCCATAAAGTGTGGCTATACAACTTGGAGATTCATACCACCTTTGAAGGAGTTATAAGATATGAAACATAACGTTGCAGAATGTAATGTAATATATAAAGACACTTTCATATTTTAAATGCTATTTTGATATTTAATAAGTACAAGCTTCTTAATTTCCAGTTCCTAGCGTACAAGGTATACATAACTACATGATACAAGGTGTATTAAACTACATAGTAACTATTTTTTCTCTGAAATACATAGTTAGTTTCAATACAGTTTTCAACACCAATGCTTTGAATAAATTTTTATTTATTGAAAATGTAAGTTCCAAGTTGCTAGGAGTGAGGGATCATTTTGGGAAATCATGTGTGATTTATGTCTCTCGATGCCAAGAGATAGAGGAAGGCGAGGAAGACATAATTCTTAAGTGCCAATGTAAATAATTTGAACTTGCTTTATGAATATGGTATCCTCACCACTCTACCCCATAAGTAATGTGAACTGATATGGCCAAACAATGAGACAGAGCTCCAAAAAATTTAAGTTCCAACATACGACATGAAATATTTCCAACAATGGCATCCTTGTCTTGGTTCCGTATGCTGAATTTGATCCTCTAGAAAATGGTGTGGTGGTCTTATAGGATTGATGCATGTGTTGACAAAATTATGTTAATATTTGTAAAAAAATTGTGTTGTTTGGGAAGGATGAACACAAAATTTGATAAAGTAGAATATTGTTGCATACATTGGAGGTGGTTGAATGGACCTCATTTACTCTTATTAAATATGCCTAGGTGTGGGTGCCATGTCGCATATTGAGATATGGATATAGGCACAAAGATGACCCGGATATACCCTTTCTCTACAAAGGAGGGCTTGAACACCAAGTCGTTTACACCCTCTCCCGATGGAGGAGGAGAGCATTTGGCAGATAGGTTGAGGGCCTTTAGGCACTCTCCCGACAAAGGGATTCGATATGTCAAAATACGTAGTGACTTATTTGGATACACTATCACATCAAAATTGTATCTAGGGTGTATTTGAATAGGTCACAATGTATTCGAGTCGTATCCAAATAGGACATGACATATTTAGCTCATATTTGATAGATTAGTGTATTACAGTTGTATATGGATACAGTGGGGATGCACAATCACACTTAAAAATTAAAAGAAACCTCAAAACAACTTAAGCGATTAACTGTACTTTATTGAGCTAACTTAATCTAACCCACTACTAACCACACATAATGCAACACAAAAAACAGAAAGAACTTAACACTCATTCTACTCTCTACCATACTTCACAACTCCACCTAACACTGTTGTATATAAATTAGTTACCTCAAAATATCCAAAGGCAATAATAGGTGTATTTTCTAAGCTTCTTCCTCATGGAAGCAGGTATGATTCCCATTGTAACTGAATCCTTAAAATGATATCGCTTCATTTTCTTCTCCATAACCACCTTTAGTTCCATGATGAATTTCCCTTCATCCAACTCTGGTTATTTTGATTGGACTGGAAGCTTGTTTTTTATGACTTTATTCACAATTTCTGCCTGTCTATCTGAGTACGGATGATAAGCAAAGTTGTGTGCTAGTTTTGTATCCCTTGCAGCAAATAGGTCCTTCCGAAAAATGTTGCTAAAGATGGGGTCTCTATCACTCTTAATGATTTTGGGAATGCCATGAAGGTAATCTACCTTGTCCATGAATATTTCTGCAGGCATACCAGCTTAAAACAGATGAAAGAGTCCACAAAAATGTGCATGCTTAGTGAATGTATCCACTACCACTAATATCACATCCATATCTTCTGATTTCAGCAACCTTGTAGTGACATCCTTTGCCATCTCCTCCCAACACCGTGCCGGAATAGCTTAAGGCTCTAAAAGACCAAGAGTTTTGACTGTTTCTCATTTATTATGTCGACATACCAAGCATTCTGCGACAAATTTCTATACGTCCAAAATAATTCCATATTTGTATGATAATAGGTCTTTAAAAATCCTGTATGTCCTGTTGCTGAAAATGACGGGACTTTCTTTGTCTCTTGTTGAGAAAGAGGATCTGCTGCTGTATTCTTAAGGTCAACTTTGACATGTGCATATGATACCACATGCTCTAAACACTTTTTTCACTCCAAAGGCTGATTTAAACTCTTTGGTATAGATTTGATTATCTTCCAACACATATAACACCTTACCTGCATGCTGCAAATGTTATTTCCATGTTTTACTATAGATTAGGATGTCACCAAAGAAGACCAAAACAAATTTCTGAAGAAACGGGCAGGAAACTGAATTCACAAGGCTTTGAAAAGTAAATGAGCATTAGTGAAGCCAAATGGCATAATTAAGAATTCATGAATCATAATGACCCTCATGTTAGAATGCAATTTTATGTACATCTTTCCCCTTACCTGGATTTGATGATTACCTTGACTGCAGTTTTCTTTTAATAAAGAAAACATCACCATTCAATTCATCCAATTATTCATCAATAACAAGAATAGGAAACTTATCTTTTAGAGTGAGTTTATTGAGTTCCTTGTAATATGGGCACTTGCTCCATTATTCATCCTTATTTTTAACTATGACCAACGGAGATGAGTAGGATTTTTTTCTGGGACAAACAATAATGGACTCCTGAAAACCCTCTTGATGTTGTTGAATGATGCCTTGAAGCTCATGTTGGATTGGGTTTCTACCTCTTGGACTTCCAGTGAGTGCAATTGTGCCGGCATATCATAAGATCCCTTTTTGAGCAACTTATCCATCCTATGGGAATTAATTATTTGGCTTGGAGGTGATTACATCTCCTCTAGTTTGTACCCTTTTCCATTTGAGGCAAAGGCAATGAAAAAGTCTTGAAAGATCAAAGATATTGTCCCCAACCATTTTATCATGTGGTATATTAAGTAGTTGAAAATGTTTTTCCATGAGGCTTAGTCAAGAAGCTATATCAATCCCATAAAACTTGAGCAGCTCAACTTTGGGAAGATTGAATATTTTCCCTTGAGAAAACGCTCCATTCCTTGATTCTTTGAAAAGTTTTGGTTCTATCCCCCACTTACACCAAGGGAGTTGTAGTTGTGATTGTTGGCTATGTAGTGCTGCTAGATAACGGGATAAATCTGTTGTTGGTCAGAATGTTGAATCCCCAACCATTGGTGCTCATTGATATATTCCCAAAAGCTTGAGTAGCCCCTTGTATACTAGATGGAGGAGTAATGGTTCCCATGTTGTTGTTGAGAGAGGGTAATCCCATGCTTCCTCCCATAGGTAGATCAATTGGGATACCTATAGGATCACACTGAGTGAGGTTTTGGTTGGCACAAATGATCCAGACGAATGTTGAATTCAGGCAATTGAGAGCACTGCCAAAGTTTTCCAATCCACTGTTTAGTGAGATTGTAAAAGGCACAAGCACTTTCTTGTGGATAAAATTACTACCTCTTCTCATCATGTGGGAATTGGTTTAGTTATTTGCGGTAGTGTGCGAAAATTAGGATGCTTTTTGCTACTTGCGATGGCATTAGAAGAAAGATCCGGTCTATTTGGAGATGAGGATGACATGGGTGATTTTTGGGTTAGTCTGTTGGTTCTAGATCTTTGAATGTCTATGGGCAGAAAGTACCCTTTGCGGGTGTTGACCATGTAGAGATTTAGGGTTTGGTGGCAAAATGTGTATTAGTGGGTGACTTATACCCAATTTCTGAGAATGAAAAACTGGATTTGATGGCATAGAGATCCAATGAGGGTTGATAGGACCCAAAAACCACGGGTTGGGGAGGGTTAAAAAACTTGTTTACTAGAGAGCTACACCATTGCGATCCTCTCAACGAGATGAATCCAGTTGCTATTATTTATTGCAAGCATCCAAAACTCAAAAAAAGACTTTTCCAGAGTCTCCTGCTCAAATTGGAACTCCCAAATTCTTCTTGTTTTAAAATATATCAAAGACCACGTTTTCTGCTAGGGTTTGATATGAACAGAACTGCAGCAATTCTTACTGCCTTCTCGAAGTTGAATAGAGATGCAAACAATGCAACAGGAAAAAAAAAATAGGTAAAGAAATTTAGCAAAAAGATACTTGCTTTTGATAATGTCCCGCTTTCTCCTTGCATTACGGAATTCACCACCCAAATTGCCATTCTTTGATAATGCCCTGCTTTCTTCTCGTGCTATATAATTCGCTGCCCAAATCATTGCTCTGATACCACTTGACTATGAAAATAAGAACATATTCACAGATAATGATGCAGCAATGCCAAATGAATTGGTATAACAAGAGCAAAAATACCAATGACTTTGAGGGGGTGACCTTTAGAATACAGAACAAGAAGGAAACAAAACAGATGAGAATATCTATTCCTTTTATAAGACATAATTTGGCAGGGGTGACCCCAAAGTCTTTAAGAAAAGACAGGTTTTGTGTTCCATGAGTCAGCTACTCCATAACCTTAATTCACTTATGAAGATAGAATATTAGGTTATAATAGTTTTAAGACTACTAGGTTCAAAATGATTGAAGAGTCTTTGTGAGCTCCTAGCTCTAGAACTAGGAGAGTTAATTTGCAATTGACGATACCTTTTTCAAGAATTAAGCATTCACCATCATCATAGGCCCCACATATATAATGCGGGGAATATCAAAGAGTACATGTGCCTGATTTTGTGTGTAGCATTGTGCCTTTGTGGCACATGAAACTCACAATGGAGTGTTAGTGATAATATATACTTAGGTTGTGCATGAGTAGCCAACATACGAATTACTATGTGTACCATATATTTTTAGGAGATTTTGTTTTGCTAAATTTGGGGAATTTTTAATGTCTTTATTTTCCTACACTTGTGCATTCCTATGCACACTTCCAATTGTACTTCTGCATGTTTTGTGGTAACTGTGCATGCTTATGGAATTATCCACTTATATTTGTGTATACCTCATGTACAAGTCTATATATTGCATAGTCGCTTGGGAATGTGGGGGTGGAGGTATGGGTACACCACACATCATTTCAAATCAGGGTATATGAGTAAATGGATGAGGGTATGACAATATTATATATAAATATGGTCACCATAAGGTGTGGGTATGGGGGCAGGGTCCTTGCCCATATACTGGATTTTCTTGGTGACTTTATAATGACAGCACTAGATCTCATTGCAGTCATCTCGGATTCATATTGTAGCATGTACATTTGAGAATTATTTGGTTACTTAGATGCTATTGGTATCTACATTATGTCAGGTGTTCTACTTGTGTGCATGCTTTTCTTTGGAAAGGCATGTGGGACCATACATAAATAACATTTAGTATAGAATAAAACCTGATTTTACATGAAGGCCCATCAATGCATTCTTGGCATCAAGGATGGATGCTTACTTTCCATGTAATTATCCTTTCAAGGAAAAATACTGAATTCTGAATTTCACTAAATGGTCAAACAAATCACAAAACCCTAATCTGTGATCTTTGTTGTTGCTGCAGCAGCAGCTGCAGGCTGGCAATTTCCTTTGTTTGAGCAGTATGACAGGGTCTGGCGCTGGGGAAAATTGCTGTTCTAGGTTCCCAAAGTGTTGCGATCTACTTGGCAAGGCTACAGACTGCCCTAGATGGTACGATCTGCCCTTAAAGCCTCTGCTGCTTGGAACTGCTGCGAGGTGTGATGCCCTTGTCCTAGGGCCGAAATTTGGCTTTCAAACTGAATTTTATTGGTCACAAGCCCTCAAAGTCCTGATCTTTGATTGTTTGTAAATAACTTGTGTTCTGATTAATTGTAACCCATGTGGAGTTACCTCTGAAGATTGGAGGGTTTTGTCCTCTAACCCTCCTACAATGGAGGGTTTCCGTCAAACAGAAGTTGAAAGAATTTTGGATTCAGTCGTGAATGGTAAAAGTGAATAATCAATAATCCATTACTTTTTGACCGTTGTGTTCTTTTATTAATTTAACTTTTTCTAAATCCACTCACCCCTTAAAATTAAAAGTAATTAAAATTACTTTTAATTAAATATTCACTTTTCACCCTCATAATAATAAATTACTTTTGGCCATATAATTAATCTTGATTTTGGCCACCTTTTAATAATAATACACCTAGTCCTTTTTCCATGTTATAACATAAAGTAATTTAGGACAATTTAAATGAATTATAATTAAATTATTTCCCTCATTAATTTCTCTTAGCCTATGAGAAATAAATATAGGCTTCGGTTGCTTGATTTAATTAATTTGAAAAAAAGGACATTACATTCCAAGTATTATGGGTAAATGATGTGATATATTACTGTATTTAGTCAAAATTAAATATGCCTAGGCGCATGGTTACATTTTTTGTTGTATCAACTAAAAGAATCTCTTAAGATTCCTGTTTTAAGCAAGAGAATGAATAAGTGTCAATCAATTATTTAATGAGAGCAACGACAATGAAATGCATCACTAACCTAAATAGTATTCAATAATATATAATACACACACAATCATTTCCCCAACCAATGAACCAACCGGCATCATGCACTTATTTCTGTTTACCTTTTGTGTGTGAATATATATATATATATATATATATATATATCCATTGCGGTTCATTGGTATGATAGGCAAAATCTCAGCTGCTCTTATTTTACAAGTATGTGAGGGTGCAAGAAGAGAGAAGGGAAGAGGAAACTTTTGAACATGGTGGAAACCCCCCTCTTGTGTTTGTATTTTGCGTTTAAGCAATACCTGATTTATACTAGAGCATCTTCTAATGGGTACAACTAGGCAATGTACTATTGCAAGTGTTCACTTCTAGGCATTGGTTCCCTCCCATGAAGGTGATAACTTATTACGTGAAACTAAGATTATTGAGCACACCAAGTCCAGTTGCTCACTTCTAGGCATGTGTTCCCTATAGTGAAGGTGTACACTAAACATTTGATGATTGGTAAATATCTAGGTTGTTTGGGAACAAAAACGAAAATGTTTCTGAAACGTGGAAATGCCAATTTTCAAAAAACCTTGATTTGGAAACGCCATGGAAATGTCCTTACAACACACACACACACACACAATGCATAATACTCATAGTCTATAAAATATAAAACACTTAAAAACATATAGTATTCATTCATTCATTACTTCAAAGACAAAATGTACATTCAAATCTAGAATAAATCATCTAGATTGACACCAAAATCATGAATGCCACTCCCACTATTTTTCAACTTTATCATTTACCGACGCTGTCTCTCGTAGGGGCTCACTGGTGTAATTAATCTCCCTGACTGCATGCCTTAAGGGGTGCACAGGAAATGGGTTGGGATCGGTTTATGGCACTTTGTGAGAGATGTTCTCATACTATTCTATCATACCTACATCCTTCATACCTCCTATGATATCTCCTTGAATTCTTTAAACCCTAAAATATGGCTAAGTTTGAAACCTTGAAACGTTGAAAATTGACCGTCTGAATTATGATAGGATCCTTCAAAACCTAGAATTCGCATTATAGCTCCTAGAGGTCTGAAACCACTCTCAAACATCTTGAAAGTATATATATAAAATATAACTTAAAGTAGAAGTTTACACTAAACTTATACTCAAATGTTCATTTTATATATATACTGTGTGGTTTGGACTAGTTTTACATCTTTTTAAATTTTTTTGGTTGACTTTGATTGTGTTTCTGCTAGATTCCCCTTGGAAATGCCACGGAAACATCCGGGTGTTTCCCAGAAATGTCCCAGGCGTTCCCTGACATTTCTGGGGTGTTTCAATGCCGGAAACATTTCTGGATAGGAAATGAGGCGGTGGGGGGAACGTTTCCTGCAACGTAGGTAAATATTGGTTGTCATTCTTTCTTTGAACGCTATTGACATTATTCTCCATTGCTTTTTATCTTCTTGCGTTGGGAGTAATATTTGTACTTGTTTTGGAGTCGTGAGGCTGTTGTAGAAACAAAAGATGAACTTGTAGCCATAGTTACCTAAGACTCTGGGACAATGGGACAGTTTCCAGGATGACAAAAAATTTCCTTAATTTTAGGGATGGTAGGGGGACGGCTAAATAAAATAATATATAAATATTTAAAATATACAAATAAACTAAATAAATAAATTAAAGAGACTAAACTATGCTGAAATTCAAAATAATAATTGTAAAGTACTAAAGTCAAACATTATGACTGATCAATTGAAATATCATTAATAATATTAATAATCATTAAATTTTAAATATTAATCTGAGGAGCAAATGACCAAAATCGTAAATGATAGATAATCTTTAGACTTCAATCGAGATACATCAACAATATTACAATGAGAAAAGTACATGATGGACATAGTAGAACTAGATACATCATACATTATAGTTTTAAAGTTTTTGATTATTACAACTGTTCAACATGCTAATGCCCAAGGGCCAAAACAAAAAACATAGACTGCAAAGGCGCAAGTTACAACTCAAAATTTAAAATCGTCATTTGAAACAACATTCATGAACTGCTCCTCCTTGGAACTGCCGTCATTATCCTCGTCCTCGAAATTGATTCCATTCAATACCTGCTGCACATTTTGCTCCTCTTCAACCTTGCTT
The DNA here is from genome assembly GCA_037957365.1 of Torreya grandis. Lineage (NCBI taxonomy): Eukaryota > Viridiplantae > Streptophyta > Pinopsida > Cupressales > Taxaceae > Torreya > Torreya grandis. The sequence continues at coordinate 2,235,537 of JARHVA010002149.1, forward strand.
AGTTCCTGGGGATCTACATCTAGTGATTTCAATTCTTTGTTCATTGTGGTACTTGTTTAAAATAATTATGGGATGATTTTTTTTTAATCATTTCTTTTTAAAATGTAAGACCTTCCAATTTGCTATCATTGTAATTAAAAGGAAGATTTCAACTCTATTAATAATTCTTGAACAGGCCCATAAAACTCTTAATTGCTTTGATTATCTCATGCAATCTCCAATTCTTTGCAGATCCGTTCAACTGTCCATTTATTGATTTATATATCAGTATATTTTGAGGGCTTGGAGAAGTGCATCTCCCTGGGCCATATTATTGGAAAAATTGGCAAATAGACTGCACAGAATATGTAATTATTTGTCCTCCTCCAGCTTTAAAGGGGATGCCTTTAGACACCTTTCACCAGGTGTGTACAAGCTAATTTGATAATAGTAACTGGCTCCTCATCAACATTAAGAAACTAAATCCAATGCAATTTGCAATCACTCATCAATATTTCATCCACAGACTTGCAATAATCAAGAATATATATGCTATTCACCACTACTGAGAATGTTTAACAGCATTAGCAACTGATCCCACCTACAACAAGTTATGATGTAGACAAGATTGCCAAAAAAGTAATCAAGAAAATTGTACTAATCTAACACTGTATAGTTCAAATAAAACCTGTGAGTCTTTATACTGGAGGCAGGCATCCATAGTCCTGGAATTGAATTTTCAATTAAAAACCATGATCAAACTTTACCTTCGCCCCTCACTCACATGGAGGAATCCCCTATCCTGCTATCCCAGAAACATATGTTTTAAACACCTTTTATTGATTACCTAATCTATATTGCATTTAAAGCTTGAATAGATCTGTCTGTATACCAAGCGTTCATATCTAAGTGCACAGTGCACACTAAAACTGGAGGTGAATAAAGCCACACTCTTTCTTTTATACAAGAATAGGATACAGAAGGGAATATCTTTCGAGAATCTTCATATACAGGTTCCATTACAGGGCATATACAATTTCACGATTTGTCATCTCATTGGCTACTTCTCAAAGTCCTTATATTTCGGACTTAACAATCTAGGACTGATAACCAGAGGTGACTAATATATTTTACATATTATGGTCTTAAATAATATCTATATCCATACCTCTTTGGAACTTGACGTTTTGTGTGGATAAAATATTTCAGTTTTGTCTGTGATCACTCTTGCTTAAGTAAATGCAGTTTACAGCATGAATTATATGATATTATATCAAAATTACGTTTCTGCCTGGCCTTGGAGATTCCTTATGAACAAACTAATTGGGCAGCATCAAGGGTTTTCATTTTGTTTTGTTTTCTATTCTTTTCATGGATTTTTTGCATTTTTTTAAATGCAAAACTGTTTTTCTAAGGCAAACTTTAAGTTACCATTGAGAACGTCTGGGAGGTCCCTTGACAATCTTGGGGACGTCCTGGACATCCCAGATGTCCCCTGAGAGTTCCAAAAAACAGGACGTACCTGAGGACATCCTCTGCCTTCCAGAGTTGTCCTGGGGATGTCCCACTGAAAAAAGCATTGGAGGGAAATGTGAAAGGGATGTGTCCTAGCCATCCCAAAGTCCTGGAAGCATCCAGGACATCCCGTACTTGTCAGAAATAGGGGGACAGGTCCCCACATAACTATGCTTGTAGCATGTCTTTAAATGAGGAGTCAACTTCGACTCGTGTGATGCAATTTGGCTTGATCCAAGTATGCATCTTCGATAAAGAAATTAGTGGATGATGCCACAATAGGTGGATGAGATATTTGGCTAACAAGCATAATCAGAATCAACAGCAGAAGTCTTACTAAATTTAGGGCAAAAAAAAGATATAGTGTTTAGAGGACAAGGAATTGATGATGCCTTAAGATGTTTAGTTGACAATTCTTGATGGAACATCAAACTATCTGTTCTTGAAAATGCCTTACTAGAAATGTTTTGGTTCTTCAAAAACTTGAAATTTTTCATCTTGATTGTTTATTTCCATGTTTTCATTGCTATTGTCTTCTGAATTGTCCATTTCTGATAGGTTATAACTGTTTAAATTTTTAATGTCTGATAGGTTATAGTGGTTTAATATCTGGTAGGTTATTATGTTTTAAAAGTTTTAAATGTTATTTTTCATATTTTTGCATCTTTCTAGGCATTTGTTCAGAGAGAGCAAATCCTTGTTTGCTAGTTTTATCACAATTTTGTTTATAATTGTTAAGATATAAGAATCCATATTGCAAATGTTTGTGAAGCGATGGTTGCGTTGTGGTTTTGTATACAGCTACTACATACAATCTTACAGTTGTATATGTCAGTGAGATAACAGTAAATTGCATGACCAATCGTTTGAATTTATGTTGTGAAGTACTATAACCACAGGGCTTTATCTTATGCTTAAACAATATAAAACTACAATGCAATTATGAAGGGTTTTAAATTTGTAATGAGATTTACTTGTGACCAAATGAATTATACTACAAATTTATCAAAAAGTAATGTTTATGAGGAAATTTAAAAAACATTTAGCAAAACCTTAAAAAATTGCTTCTGGTTACAAAGACGATGATTTCCTTGCAAAATACATTTTAAAATAGACTTCTTGAGTCAGCGCAAAAAATATAAATATTACTTCCTTTGTTAAAAACATAAAAAAATTGCTTAAAGTTTAACAAAATTGATTAAAAAAATGCAAAATTACAAAAAATGTCTTGCGAGTTGGGCTCTTGTTATCTCTCTTAATAAGCTCATACAGAAAAGGAATTCTGTTTGGTTGTTTAAAAGCTTTAGGTGCTTGACCATAGAGACTATTCCATAGGGCCACATTGAGTTGATAATATCATTGAGGGCTTGACACTGTAGACACATAAATCTGGGCACCAATGATTATCAATTAGGTTTTGACCAATTTCCACCAAAATGCAGAATTTAGTCTAAAAACACTAAAACACACTCAAAGATGTGTGATATATTCAAGTGCCGATTTTGGCTAGAGTGTCACTAATATAATGGAGCAATGCAATTTATGAAACAACTAACTTTGATCAAATCATTTCGAGTCAAAATGCCAATTTTGCACTTGGGTGCTTTGGATTGCTCTTTTCTATCAAATTTCTTGTACGAGACACGTGCTTTTGTTATTTTGCGTTGACAACATCCTAAATGGAATAACGGTTTCAACGCATCTAACATCGACTTTCAATTCCAATTCAGTGAAATTTCGAGCCAATAATGACATTTTGATCAATTTGATTAATTTGTGCACAAATTGCTAAGGTTTTGCATCAAAGTTGACTAATCATGTTTAAAGCTAATCAAACCAAATCAAGAGTTTAAGTTGGGTCGTGAGCTTGGTAGACACAGGGGCTACGCATAACTTTATTGACCAGAAGTTAGTGGAGAGGCGTGGATTATAGTATGTGAGGAGTTTGGTGGTTTTGGAGTAAAGGTGGCAGATGGTGCAGTTTTGGGTTGTACCAAACAATATGTAGCCCAAATCACATCATTATGTCTAATAATAGTCTCCATCCTGCGAGATGACACCTCTTTAGGTCCACCATCTAACGCTGCCCTCAAGATAGTCTTCTTTCTCCCAGAAAGGAACGCTAACTGCATACGGTGGTGATCAATAATGTAATGCCCAATACCCTGTAACCACTGCATGCCCAAGACCACATCATAATCCTCTAAGGGAAGCACATAAAAATCATTGGTCAGAGTATAATCCCCCATCTGAATACTACGCTGTGAAATCCGTTTGGTACAACCCAAAATTGCACCATCTGCCACCTTTACTCCAAAACCACCAAACTCTTCATACTATAATCCACGTCTCTCCACTAACTTCTGGTCAATAAAGTTATGCGTAGTCCCTGTGTCTACCAAGCTCACGACCCGCTTCTGTAATGTCCCCAAAATTATGATAAAGTGATTTAATTAATTTAATTAAATTAAGTTGTCCAAAAATTAATATTATTTCAAAAGGATGATTTTAATTAATTATTTTAATTAAATTAAAATGAAAATAATAAAATATTAAAAAGGTCGCTTTATTAAATAAGTTGCTTCTAGAAGTTGGAGTTAGTTGCAAGTTGGCTTCTTCTAGAAGATTCCTTGGAGCCTTTAAAAGAAGTTGAGGGCAAAGCAATTGGATCAATTGTTGAGTAATATTTCTGATGCATTATTGCAAAGTTTGAACTTTGATTCAGCGAAATCTCTGAGGATGAAAACCTTCAATAGATTGGAAAAGGGTTGGATGAAAACCCATCTCTTTTCAGGAGTGGATTCGTGACGGAATTCACATTGAGCTTATTAATTCAGATGTGGAGCTTCAAGGAGAATCACGCGCTATTTGGTTTTAGCGGGGTGTCGCATGACATTATCCTCGCTGACGTGGGAAAAGAAGAGTCGGTAGTTTGCAGAGGAGACAGCGCTAGCAAGAAGTTGTGGGCATGATAAAAGTCTATGCTGCTGATTGAACTTCAGAATTCATGGGACCCGACTTCTATCGCAGCCTTTATTCATGACCACCAGATATTGATAGGAGACAAAGTTGTATACAGTAGATAATATTTGAGGAGCCCGACAAAATATTTGGAGAGGCGATTTCAGAATTTATGCATTTGCCAGCGCAGCCTTCATGTGGATTCACTATAGTCAGCGCAATCAGATAAATAGGTGAGGACTTTCTGGAAGAGTTGCCGCCTATATTTAGGAGAATTGTGGTATTGGCAAAGACACTACAGATGAAAAATACAAGACGCCAACTTTAATGTTTTATTTGCAGACAAAGAGGTGGCGAATGAAGATAAATCGAAGGCTTGACAAAAAATAAAACTTTAGTTAAAGACAAGTCAACGATAAGACAAAGAAAAGAGACGCCAAATAAGAAGACAAGTGGTCTTAGGAAGCTGTCAAAGACAGATTGCATGAAGATTCAAGGCGCTGGTAAAAGTCGAAGATTGGCATAAGACAAGACAAGTAATGTCCAGTTGCCATCTTATACTCAGAGTGCGGCATATCACCAGGTTTGAGAATTTGATTATGAATTTCCGGTTGCTTCTGTTTCAAATCAGAGTAATGATTCTGCTATGTAAATGCTGTTGCAAATAATTCTGAGTCTAAAATCTGTATTTGACCTGTCTGGAAACATAAGTCAATTTATGTTTCTATGGGCTGCTATCATTCTGAGAATGTTGTAATCCGCCAGTGAAGGTTATGATGAGTTTAGAACTACTTTGGGAATTATTTTTGAGCAAGTATTAATCTGATATAAATTTCTGATAAGTCTGTGATCTATTTCTGGGCACTGTTGCACTTGTTTCTTGCTCAAATCTGTCCAATAACACGCTGATTTATGCTCAGATCAACATAGCAAAGTCTAAAATACAGACCAGTATAAATCTCAGTCCAAATAAAGTGAAGTTAACCATATACTTTACCACTCTGAATCTGAGTGTACTTGCAATTTATTATTGAAAGGTTCTTGAACTATAAAAAACTTTGGCATATCTAGAAAGGGATAATACAGTGGTATCAGAACAGGGACCTATTATGGCAGAAGAACAGGGGGATGCTCGAAGAAATCAGGGTGAGGAAGAGAGAGATGGTGAGGACTCTCATCACTACTCAGCTCAGGATTGCTCAGGGTTTAGACAGATTACAGGATATCTTGGAACGTTTGGAGGTGGATAGACACAAAGGTAGGTGGAGTAGATCAGTTTCAGTGGCAGGCAGTCATCATAGCCATCAGTCCAGTCAGCATAGCCATCAGTCCCATTCTTCAGTTGGGAGCTTCCTTCATTCCTCTAGGCGGAATCGCCATCGTACACCTACTACAAATAGACCATTGCTTCCTCAGTTTGTACGAGGTGAACAACCAACACAGGTGGAGCCACTAGAGGTTGGGTTCCAGGAGTCCGTTTTGGCAGCCACAGTTGAGTGGAGAGCTCTACCCCCAGAGGTCAGGGATGTTTTCCCTCTTCCTCAGTATTGTGCGCAGCGTAGAGATACAGCTAGATTAAGGGGAGATCGTGGTTATAGACCACCCCAGCAGCAGAACTTTGACCTTAATAGAGCTATTGGAAAGATCACATTGGCTACATATGATGGCTCGGGTGATACGAGTGCACGAGCTTGGGTGCACAAGCTGGACATATATCTATCCTTGCGGCCCATGGCTGAGCGTGAGGCTATTCAGTTTTCTGTGTTGCATTTAGAGGGAATTGCATATGATTGGTGGCACCATGGATTGGTCACCCAGGATCACGCCTTGGTATGTTCCTATGCCGAGTTCATTGAGTGACTCATTACACGATTTGATCGTAAGGACACAGAGCTCTATTATAGAGAGTTGGCCCATCTTAGACAGACTGGTCATGTAGAAGCTTATATTAATGAGTTCCAGCGTATTGCGGTTATGGTACCTGATATGCCCCAGAGGCGGAGTGTGATGTTATTCATTGAAGGATTACATGATATACTTAAGGGTCTGGTACGTGCTTTCCAACTAGCCACTCTTAAGGAGGCCATTGATGTGACATTGAGACTGGATACTATTCCCACTTCTTATCAGGCAGATAAGAAACCATTCAGGGACTCTTGGCCTGCACAGAAGGCCAACACGCCACAAAATAAAGAAGGGTCATTTTCTAGAACCCCTTGGATGAATCAGGAGACGAGAAATGAATTGAGAAGGAAAAAGTTATGCTTTTCTTGCAAATAACCTTGGGAACCCGGACACTGCTATATGGGTAAAGGAAAGGTTCATTTGATTGAGGTGACATCTGAGTTAGGGGATGAGGAGGTACCCGACACTGATATTGAAGATAGCATGGAGGATGTTGAGCAGGTACAGACACAATTGGAGTTAGATACCCCTGAGCCCATGGCGTCAGCCAAAGTAACTATGGCTACCCTCTCTAGTTATCCTAACTTTCATGCCTTTTGGTTGAAAGGTACACTTAAGGGCAAGCGGGTTGTGAGCTTGGTAGACACAGGTGCTACGCATAACTTTATTGATCAGAAGTTAGTGAAGAGGCGTGGATTATAGTATGAGGAGTTTGGTGGTTTTGGAGTAAAGGTTGCAAATGGTGCAGTTTTGGGTTGTACCAAACGGATTTCACAGCTTAGTATTCAGATGGGGGATTATACTCTGATCGATGATTTTTATGTGCTTCCCTTAGAGGATTATGATGTGGTCTTGGGCATGCAGTGGTTACAGGGTATTGGGCATTACATTATTGATCACCACCGTATGCAGTTAGAGTTCCTTTCTGGGGGAAAGAAGACTATCTTGAGGGCAGCGTTAGATGGTGGACCTAAGGAGGTGTCATCTCGCAGGATGGAGACTATTATTAGACATAATGATGTGATTTGGGCTACATATTGTTTGGTTAAGTCCAAAACACCCACACCTCAGGATAATCGAGTATTTCATGTTGATATTCAGTCAATAATGGATAGTCACGGGAGAGTATTTGGTGACATACCTTCAGGGGTACCTCCGGATAGAGGTTTTGAGCATGGTATAGAGATGGAGCTAGATTTCACATCAGATGGGAAGAAGATTGTATTGAGAGCTTTAACAGATGGTGCTCCAAGTGTTGTGACAACAAAAGAGGATGGAGGCTCATTTTATGAATGATGAAAATGATTCTATATGTTGCATGACATTTTCACTTCCAATTATGAGTCATCATCCTTATGGGGATTTGAAGAGCATGATAATCAGAGTAGCGCAACGGTCTTCTGCGAAGACTAAGGTATGTGATGGTGAGTTTGTTAATTACATATTGAGAATTATCGCACTACTATCTAGGAGAGATAAGGAGAAATTATTCACAGATATATTGCAGCATAGTGTTTCAGATAGTAGCGTTTGCAAATTTTTGAGAATGATATGGGATCCTGGAAGTTGGTGTTGGGTATCAGGTGTGAATTGCTTGAGGACAAGCAATCTCCAGGAAGGGAGGACTGTAATGTCCCCAAAATTATGATAAAGTGATTTAATTAATTTAATTAAATTAAGTTGTCCAAAAATTAATATTATTTCAAAATGATGACTTTAATTAATTATTTTAATTAAATTAAAATGGAAATAATAAAATATTAAAAAGGTCGCTTTATTAAATAAGTTTCTTCTAGAAGTTGGAGTTAGTTGCAAGTTGGCTTCTTCTAGAAGATTTCTTGGAGCCTTTAAAAGAAGTTGAGGGCAAAGCAATTGGATCAATTGTTGAGTAATATTTCTGATGCATTATTGCAAAGCTTGAACTTTGATTCAGCTAAATCTCTGAGGACGAAAACCTTCAGCAGATTGGAAAAGGGTTGGACGAAAACCTAGCTCTTTTCGAGAGTGGATTCGTGACGGAATTCACATTGAGCTTATTAATTCAGATCTGGAGCTTCTAAGAGAATCACACGCTGTTTGGCTTTAGCTGGGTGTCGCATGACATCCTAGCTAACGTGGGAAAAGAAGAGTCGACAGTTTGCAGAGGAGACAACGCTAGCAAGAAGTTGTAGGCATAATAAAAGTCTATGCTGCTGATTAAACTTCAGAATTCATGGGACCCAGACTTCTATCGCAGCCTTTATTCATGACCGCCAGAGATTGATAGGAGACAGTTGTATACAGTAGATAATATTTGAGGAGCCCGACAAAATATTTGGAGAGGCGATTTCAGAATTTATGCATTTGCCAGCGCAGCCTTCATGTGGATTCACTATAGTCAGCGCAATCAGATAAATAGGTGAGGACTTTGTGGAAGAGTTGCTGCCTATATTTAGGAGAATCGTGGTGTTGGCAAAGACACTACAGACGAAAAATACAAGGCGCCAGCTTTAATGTTTTATTTGCAGACAAAGAGGTGGCGAATGAAGATAAATCGAAGGCTTTGACAAAAAATAAAAATTCAGGTAAAGACAAGTCAACGATAAGACAAAAAGAAAAGAGACGCCAAATAAGAAGACAAGCGGTCTTAGGAAGCTGTCAAAGACAGATCACATGAAGATTCAAGGAGCTGGTAAAAGTCGAAGATTGGCATAAGACAAGACAAGTAATGTCCAGTTGCCATCTTATACTCAGAGCGCGGCATATCACCAGGTTTGAGAATTTGATTATGAATTCCGGTTGCTTCTGTTTCAAATCAGAATAATGATTCTGCTATGTAAATGCTGTTGCAAATAATTCCGACTCTAAAATCTGTATCTGCCTTGTCTGGAAACATAAGTCAATTTATGTTTCTATGGGCTGCTATCATTCTGAGAATGTTGTAATCTGCCAGTGAAGGTTATGCTGAGTTTAGAACTACTCTGGTAATTTTTTTTGAGCAAGTATTAATATGATATAAATTTCTGATAAGTCTATGATCTATTTCTGGGCACTGTTGCACTTGTTTCTTGCTCAAATCTGTCCAATAACAAACCGATTTATGCTTAGATCAACATAGCAAAGTCTAAAATACAAACCAGTATAAATCTCAGTCCAAATAAAGTGAAGTTAACCATATACTTTACCACTCTGAATCTGAGTGTACTTGCAATTTATTATTGAAAGGTTCTTGAACTATAAAAAACTTTGGCATATATAGAAAGGGATAATACATAATTTTCCATGAAACTTTTTGAATATTTATTTTAAAAAATTGATTGTCATTAACTGCATCATCAAATGACATCATCCTATGGGGTGGCATCCACAAGCCATAAATGCTACAAATATCTGAATTAATGCCTCCCATGCCTCATTAAGACCCTCCATGCCTAGTTAATGCCCATCTATCCCAAATATTGATGAGCCTATTTCTGAATTTTAATTACATAATTGAATTAATACTTAGCCACACATCTTCATCTTGAAATGTACGGTTCAGGTTGATTTTAAACCATTTTAAAAATCTATAAATAGGAGGCTTTGTTTATTGAATTTTAAGCTTTTTTATGCCAAATTTATAATGCCCAAATGCATTCAAAAATCCATTGCAATTAGTGTTATGTCAAATTATTGAGCCAAGCCAAGTCAAAGCCAAACATGGTGCCAAGGAGAGTGGAAGTAGGCACACCTCATTGATGGAGACTTCATGAGCACAAGCCGAGCAAGCCACTTAAACAAACTGTTTGGAGCATCTAAGGAAGGTGAAAGGTTTCTTTTGCATTTTAGTTATGTTTTCCATTCTAGTCTTGTTAACTAAGCTCCCCCATTGAGATAGGCTTAAGGTGTTAGTTATTAGTGTGTTATTTTGATTTTGATTTCACAATACTAATCTCCCCTTATTGCAATCCTATGTTCATAGACACCAGTAAGCAACTTGAATAAAAAAATCTTGCACGTAGTGGTAATCCCACACTCATAAGTACTACGAGCCAAGGAGGTGTACGAGGCACTTTATGCGCCAAAATCTGTACCAATCCAAAAGCAAGCATTAGGGTGCAAGCCCTTAGATATTGTGCTAGGCTTTGTCGTGCAGTGTCTCCTTTTTAAATATACAGCAGTGCATGTGTGTGCTTTGTGAATCTCTATGCCTTTTTGTGGTTGTCTTTGAAGCTACTGAACATATACTTTCCTGAAGGATTTTGTTCCATGTTAGCATTTCTCCTCCTTATCTTAAGGTCATGTGGAGTGGATTATATGATTGCGGGCTTAACCTTGATAGGTGGCTAAACTATGCCATCCCTTTGCCAGGGTCAATTAGATTACATAACATGATTGGGTCTGCCTATCTCTTCCCCTAGGGTCACATTGATTAGGTAATGTGCTCTGCATAAATCATCAAGAGGGTGGGACACAAAGAACATTCAATATGTTTGAATGTTTGAACATCTAGAAACACATTTTAAAAGTAATTCATGAATGGTAAAATCTGATTTTTGTGGGAATATTTTCTTCCAAATTTCAATCTGAACTTGGAAAAAATTATCAAAGGTTTTGCATTTAGGACTCTTTAATTCAGTGTTGCCCATTAATCAGTCGTTTTTGTCTTTACATTCAATACGTTTGAATGTTTGAACGTCTAGAAACACATTTTAAAAGTAATTCATGAATGGTAAAATCTGATTTTTGTGGGAATATTTTCTTCCAAATTTCAATCTGAACTTGGAAAAAATTATCAAAGGTTTTGCATTTAGGACTCTTTAATTCAGTGTTTCCCATTAATCAGTCGTTTTTGTCTTTATATGCATGTACTTGACGTTATGGAGAGAGAAATGTTAGGCATACCATGCACATGTGCACTGGAAAGTTACTTTACCAAATTAGAAACTTGGTATTCTTTCATTTACTTCAGAATCATTATTCCTTATATGATTTTCCCTTGTTTTGTTTCTATGGAAAAGGTATGCTTAAGGGTAGACATTTTACTTGTTCTCAGTTTGCTTTGATGAATGCCGCTTCCTCATTGGCTGTTCAACTGAAAAATGCAGTCTCAGTGTTTAAGAGTAAACAATCGAGCCATTGTAGATGCAAACAAATAGATATCAATAAAGTGAAGATTTTGGTTCCATTTTGGGCTGGAATTAGACTTTGATTGAATTGGGTTTCATCTGATGTTTAAGGGCCGCATTTGCAAAGTTGGTCCATGGTCATAGTTTCTATCTTAACATTGCCGCAGCCTCGAATTTATTTTATTTTCTGAAAAATTCGGATTCATTGTAATGGCTAGTCAGTGTCTATCCAACTGGTCGCCGTGCTTTTTAATAGCTATTGCATTTTTGCAACCTGCAGCATGATGTCTGTGTGCTATTGGCAAAGAAGGGTTTTGCTATTGATTTGGACGGACCATTGCTCTATATTTTAACTTTGAGGAGTCATTACAGGCATAAGAATTACATGCTGCGTGGACAATTGCATCATGTATAGATTGTGTAGGATGGCTGCTTTCACACTGTTAATGCAGACAATAATCCACACTTATTTGTTCCTTTTCCTGAGCACTTTGCTATAAGATGTAAAAGAAATATTAAAATATTGGACGTGAATGCCATAAGATAAGAATGGAGAAGCAAATTTCTATTTTACAAGAAGGTAAGACCTCTCAGTATGCCAGGTTGTGATAACTTAAGTTATGGATGCTTGCTGAAGCAGGTTATTTCTGCTTGGACTAGACAAGTTTGGTAAAGGCGACTGGCGAAGTATTTCCAGGAATTATGTTATATCTAGGACTCCTACCCAGGTGGCTAGTCATGCTCAGAAATACTTTATTCGTCTGAACTCGATGAACAAGGAAAGGAGGAGGTCTAGTATTCATGATATAACTAGTGTGGACAAGGGAGACACATCAACAGCACAAGGGCCTATTACAGGTCAAGCAAATGGATCTACAGGAACCACAGGAAAATCTGCTAAAAGTTCTACTCAAGCAGCCTTACCAAATATTGGTGTATATGGACCTCCTGTTGGCCAGCCCATTACTGGACCCGGTGTTTCTGCTGTTGGTACTCCTGTCATGCTTCCTTCTGGACATGTACCATACGTAGCAAGGGGACCTCTTCCTGGACATGTGGTTCCTGGCACTCCAATGAACGTTGTGCCTGTTGCTTACCCTGTTTCACAGCCAACCATGCACCAATAACTAGAGTGCCATTGCTCAAGAGCTATTGAGGTGTTGAAGATGCTTTGTACATGCGAGGCCACATATAATAGAGTAGGACGGGGGCTCTGCACTGTTGACAACCCTGAACATACTATTCAACTTGAGTTTTATGAAAATGGGATGCATGTCACAGATGGAACTTCAGTTTCTTCTTCTGTACAATGACTGTTTTGACTTAGAACCCTCTATATCTCTTTCAGGTGTTAGGAAAATTGGTGGACATGATCTTATTTTACCTCCCAAACAGGTGCAGATTGAGAAATGAGGTGGTCTTTTAAGTAAAGGCTGGTAATCTCAAATACATGAGGAACTTATGTATGCTTAGTTTTGACAATTGATGCATTGGAATGATAATTCAACTGATGATTTCTTTTGTATTTATAGGGCACTCCAGTTGACCATTGTAATATAAAGGGAAATCATTGATCTGGTACCTATATAAATCAAGGCATCCTTTTTAGTGCTGCAGATGATTTCGTCTGTGTTGTTTCTATGTGTTTGAGAGACAAAGCTGGCAGTCATTTTTGAGTTTTTTGGGCTGCTCATTCTTATTTTCATTTGCACACATTATTGGCCCTTCTCTTTCCTACATTGTTATCTGAGGATGATCAGTAGTAACACACACACAGCTACAAGTCAACTGGGGCATGGTTAATGCTCATATAAAATGAAATGTAAGGTGGAAATGACATTTTTGAATGCTACATGTGGTGGTGGAAATGGCTTTTTTGTATGCTACCTTCGATAATTTGCAGTGCTTAATTGGGTTCTTCTCACTGACGTATCTATGCATTATTTAGTACATTTGATGAATGTTTTTTTTCATGCAGTAAAATACCAATCTGGTGTTTGAAACATTAATAAGGAGCTTCATACGACATCCATTTTCTGAATAGAACATATTATCAACTAAGTTTTGTCAGTGACAATCTACGTGACATGCTGAAATGATCCAGGTAAATCAATTTCAAACAAAAGTAGAATAATTGCATTCTAGTTTTCATACTTCCTCATCATGTGCTTAAATGAAAAAAAAACAATCTTTAGAAATGTCAAAAGTTGACACAATCTTTAACATAACTCTTCAAATTTGGCATTATAATTTTAGAAAAGCAGCGTGTTATAACCAAATAACCTCATAAAACGAAGAGGTGCAAACTTAGCACCCATAATGAGACGTACTTCCAAAATAAAAAGGTGAAAAGAGCTTTAACATATTAGATATCAACGTTTCTTCCAGTTTTTAAGGATAATATTTCTTCGAAACATTCAACCTGGCATCAATATTATTAGGAAAATGCGATTCAATAATCAAGCTCTTGCAAATGGAGGTTAGATGGCTCTCCACGAGAGGTTGACTTGCAATTTTCTTGTGACAGGCAAAAGATAACAGATATCAAATCAGGCCAAATATTCTTGCCATGTTCCTGTGCTCTGCAAGTATCACTGACCAACAAATAGGGGAACAGATTGACATAACCTAATCTGCTGACAAGTATAATTAGGTACAGTTGAGGAAACAATGACATCGTATATATATTGGCAACTTGCGAGTGTGACCCTTGGAGTTGTGTTTTCAATAGGATCTATTGCCAATGCACATTGGTGTCATGATGCTAGCGACCTAGAAAGTTGCATAGGTATTTCAGATGTTCAAGTGGTTATTTATAGTACACATTTTATAATAAAAATAGTCATTTGAAAATTTATTAAGATTGAGAGTGATGAGAGGTTGTATCTAGTTTGCCCGTTGATGAGTCCATGGATGAGTATTCATTAAGGTTTACATGGTTGTGTGATTATGTGGCTGGTGGGGTACATTGGGTGTGAGTATGTGACCCCTGATGTGAACTCCCAAAGCTTGGATACGTGAATGTGATGGTGTTGGTGAGTGTGGTGTGATGTGTTGGGGTACACAAGTTGTAAACAATTAGTGTGCTTAAACAAAATAAAAGAGTAGTGAGACATCATGCGAGAATTGTAATGCAAAGTTGTACAATGCTAATTCTATATAAAATAACTGTATAGGTTGGATGTATGCTGTAAGATTCTTATCTACTTTATTGTGTGTATAATCAAAGAATGAATATAATATGTTATTATACAAGTTTGGAAGATGGAGAGATGGTTGAGATGACACAAGAAATGCAAACACTAGCATTGTGTCGTTTCAAATCTTATGTTTTGTCTTTTTGGAACTCTACAAAATAGCTATGTAGAACAATGTTGGTATTGTCAGAATTGTGCAAGCATGAAATAAGAGGAATTATGAACTCGTAGTATGACCACATATGCTCGAGAAGGCCCTGAGGCTTGTGGTGAAGATGTTAATTGTAGTACCAGATCCTCCTAGATCAATTTTCGTGATCTTTGAGTCCAATCTAATTCATTTTTTCTGATCATTTTTGAATTTCATTTCATTTCAGCTCTACTTGCACATGCTTATTTTCCTTATAATGTAGTTTTACCATTGCTTGTAGGGTGGTCATGGGAAATAAGGTATTATCCTAACTTACCTAGCTTGTACTACAACTCCATTGACGTTGTAAATTTACGTCTAAGCTCACATTTCATTTACAAATTTCATTTGGAAGTTCAAAATAACATTTTAATAGTCCCTTTAGAATCAAGTTCATAACCATGAAGGGTTGGTTTTTCATTCCCCAGCTTAACCCTACATTGAACCTAGTCTAATATAACCATACTTGGCACAATTTGGAGGATAGGTGCAATAGATCTGATTGAACCTAGTTCATGCCAAGGTGTCTACATATCTATGCGAAAACTCCTAGATGTAGAGTTTTGGGCAATTTCTCACAAAATTTGTGGGCAAAGTAACAACTGATTTGGTGTCACCTTAACTACACTAGACAGGGCCCAAAGTCAACCTGCATTGTAGAACCCAATCTTTCATGCCACTTGCATTGTTATTTATTTTCTTACTGTAATTAGATAACAAAGATCACTTTCATACACACTTAACCCCCACTCAAGTTTTCCTTGATCTTGATCGTATAGTTGTGTACCCTACAGATAGTCTAGCCTCTCTAGCAAGTATTGCATTAGATATCCTCTCTAAAAGATGTATGATATCTTAGATTGGATCCCTTGAGGTGAAAACATGTACTACGATGTGAGCATAACTATTATCCTTCTCTTTTAAACATTGTTCCTAGGAGACGGGTAAAGGTACGGGTATGGGGAGATGACTATGTAAAATGCATCAAAAATATTTTTTTAAAGTACGGAAATTTGACGTCGACAAAAGATGAGTAATTATTATCCTTCTCTCTTAAACATTGTTCCGAGGAGACTGGTAAAGGTACGGGTATGGGGAGATCACTGTAAAATGCATCAAAACTAAATTTTTAAAGTACAGATATTTGACGTCGACAAAAGATGAGTGATTATAATTACTCATTGTTTGTCGACGTCAAGTTTCCGTACTTTAAAAAAATATTTTTGATGCATTTTACATTTTTTCAAGTCCCATGGTCATTGCATAATATATATTTCTCTAAAATTTTCATATATATATGAAAAATTTAGAGAATTATCGAGTCCCATGGCCATTGGGGACTTGCTAATTCTCTAAATTTTTCATTTATATAATTTTGAATTATATAAATGAAAAATTTAGAGAATTATACGTAAAAAAATGTAAAATTGATGCATTTTACATTTTTTCAAGTTAGGAAATTAGATGTTGACAAAAGATGAGGAATTATATTTATATTGATATTTGATATCTCATCATATTAAGGGTCAAAACTTCATTGTAACTCGTTGAAAGGTTCAAAAATAGGAATGCAAAAAATAAAATCACAAATGTGACCTTGAATCATATCTCATCTGATACAATAGGGTCAATTGCCACATCAATTATGTCCTTTAGGTCCTCCACCAAGATGCTCTCTACAGCGTGATTCCTCTTTAAGCAATATAAAATGGGGAACATCATTGACGCCATTTGTCTCAATCACGTCATCTCCTCCAAGGATACATTTGTTGCTCAATCAGGGGGAATTTGGTCCCATTTTGTTGAAGGACCTTGTACGATGGGTCTGTATGCATGGGCTAGGATGTCCTACAACTATACTCTCAATAAACTAGGACTAGAATAAGGTCATTCAAATAGAGCATGCGATATTTGGAAGACCAAGTAAATGACCAAATGAATTATGTAGATATCGCAGAGGGTAACCTACAACAAAAATGTCAAAAGGAAAGGGTTCCATAGCCTACGCTTATAACATAAGGATGTAGCTCCCACTATACCTCAACAAATGTAAATGGTTGTAAACTATGGTTGTAAAGCAAATGGTTAGACAAGGTATAAAATAAATTAAAGGATAAGTTAGAATAGTTGTAAATATGTAAGGTGCAATGGTTAACCAAATGGGGGTTTATGCAACTTAAAATGATTTATGACAAGTCTAAGCAATCCTATAGTTACACCAGTTTATTTAGCATAGAGAAAGCCTAAACAAAGATACACATCCATTCATTGACAAAACAACAAACAATATCTAATCTATTAAATAAACAAAGAAAAAAGTGCAGGGATAGAAATACTTACCTTGAGGTGGCTCTGTCGACACTTCAATTTCTTCCTTAATTCAAGTGGAGCTGTACAAGAGAATGTTGTAGGTTGAATCCCTAAAATGGTTGAATGAAGACCTATATATCTTCAGTTAGTAACTTCCAAAGACTCCCATTGAGCTTCAATAACACCACAAGACAAAACTCCTCCAAATAAATTTCTAAGCCACTCTCTCTCCCAAATGGTACTTAGGGCAGAAATATGAGCGAAAGCAAAGCAAATGAGTGATATATGATATGAATGAAATATGACTCCTATATATTGTTCTAAAACTCAAAACCAACCCTAAACTCTAAGTCGACATTATCAACCCAACCGATATAGTTGGAAGATGTCAGGGACACAAAATAGTGTCGACCAGGGCGATATAGTGAAAATGTCATAAAACAGACTCAAAATTGTATTAGACTAGTTGATACAGTTTATGAGGGATAAAAGGTACAAAATAGATGGTATCGACCAAGTCGATACCATATGATATAGGGAAGCTATCAAATATGGATAAGAGGTACACAAAGGGGATAAATGGCTAGACACTTAGATGATGTCAAACTGATAATAGTAATGGTATAATTAGGAATAATAACATCTCTCACAAAGCACCATAAACTTTTACCACCCCATTCTCAGTGCACCCTTTAAGACGTGCCCTTAGGGAGATTGATGTGTCGACAAGCCGTTGTAAGAGAAAACATTAGTAAATGATAAAATGAAAGTTATTATGTGTATACAGGGTCTATACGAGAAAGAAGATGAAGCATGCTATGAATAATCAATGCCTCTTCAATGAATGAATGAAACCACAAATACTACAATTATTCTCACAAGATGAAGAACTAGTTACTTGTGAGAGTAATTGTATTGCATATGATTACAATTCAAGAGCTTCACTGTCATTGGATCGACCACAACTCTATTAGGGCTTTCTTCATGCACATATCATAGAGAGCCGCCATTGTAGAAAACTGTCTACGACCACATGAAAACATATTCCATTGAGTCATGATAGAAGAAGTCTCCTCTCCTTGACCATACTTAGTTTTTACTGCAACCAAAAATTTCTTCATAACTTCTCTGTTCTTATATGGATCCCTCTTATAGGTGACCTCTGTATCATACCACTTCGGATTTAAAGTGTAAGCAACACAATGTAGAGGTGTGTTAAGCTTGTTCCATCTTCCATGTACCTCTTTCTTGATCCAAGGATATAGATAAGGATCCCTTAAGTTCATGTTTTCATTATTTTTTCAAACATAGGATCAATTTTAAACCTCCCCCAAACATGGCTTGTCTGAATCAACAAAATGAATTACCTTACAAATGGTTTGAATAAAATCAACAACAAATTTAACACTAGCAAAAAAATGGTCATTAAGGACCATTTGCCTCACTTTAACCACAATCTCTATTGTTGATTGTCTCCAAGTTGCCTCTGCATCACTAATTGCAGTGGAACATAAGGCCCCTTTGACAACATAAAGACAATTAAGAAGTATGAAGGAAGAAACAAATTGTGTATTTGCAGGTTTGAAAAGCTCCACCTTGGCAAATATTCAATAAATAGCTTGCTTGTGGTGATGACTACATATGAACATTTTTATTTCCCTGCCCTTTCAATAAGCTCAGAATTCTACTAAAACTTGACAATGTCTTTGAGTGCATTCCTCAAAACATGCACACAACCTGGTGTCCACAATACATGTTTGTATTGTTTTTGCACCAAAAATCCAACGGGTTTACAAATCGAGGTAGTGTTTTTAACAACTTTGGACAACACGTGATGCCCCCACTTCCACAATTGCATCACATTATTGGTTTTGAAGGAATTGCATTTTTATGTCCCGAATAGTCAATTGTTTTACAAAAATAAGGGCTTTGGGAGCAAGTTACAATAATGACTAGAAGAGAATGGTTTCTAATATCAGTCCAACCGTCCATCACAATGATGCATCATTTTGTTGACCATATTCTTTTGATTGGCATAATTTGTTGCTCTATATTTGTTTTTTCTTTGTCAATAAGAGTCATGCGGAGTTTCTCATATCCAAAGGGTTTATACCCCACTAGTCCATTGCTAATCACATGAACCATATCATCATAATAAGGTGAACGAGCAACATTGAATGATATTCCATTAACATAGAACAAGCACACAATCACTGCATAAAGTGTATTTCGACCCCACACATTAAATATGCTTCCAATAGGGTTTGAATTGCTAATGTGTGGAATCTTTGCTCCATGTTCAAAAATCAAATCTAGCTCTGATTCTATTCTTGTGGTTGCTTCGATAGGATTATTTTGAGTTCAATCTGTGGTTGAAGCTTGGGATCTTAGATGATGCACTTTGCCTTCAACCCTTTCTTGTTCCCTCATTGCTTCATAACACACTTCTTCATTCGAGCAAGGTTCAACTCATTTTCCTAGTGTTTGAAAAACTTGAGTGTTCACTTTCATGTAAATTCCTTGAAGGGCTTCTTTTGATATCTATTGTTACACCACTCCTTTTGCAAACGTGATCACAATACTTACAGAGTGGATACGGTACTATTTTCCTTCTCCCTAACATTTTGAACAACAAAATTAAAACAAAATTGTAATTATAATTTAAAATTTATTTAAAAAATAAAATAAATAACCTCAAAATCTAAAAACCTAAACTAAAATTAAATATCACGTAAAATAAAAATGCAATATTAACTGAAAATAAAATAAAATATTAAATAAAATAAAAATAAAAAACATAATCTAATAAATTATAAACAATATATTATTAAAAATAAAAACCAAACTTTATTTATTATGAGCAATGAAAATCATGTGCGCATTGGAAAGTATTTTTAACGACAATGCCTTGCATTGTTGTTCTAGTGCCATGGCACTTTCACGGGGTCCAGGGCATTGTCCTAAAATTTAAAATTAAAGTTTTAAATTTTTTAAAAAGCAATGGAATGTGGCGAACAAAAATCCAAACTTTATATTGCTTCAAATCATAAATTGGATGCATACCTTATCACTGGAGATTTTGACTTCTAATTCGACCAAAAACATCGAAAATTTGACGATGTTGATTGATTATCAAGCGTCTGCAACTGAAAAACTGGGGATTGCAAATGTTTTTCCTCTGACTCTGATTGCCAACCCAACAATATTCTTCAAATTTGATTGTTGATGGTAAAATGAGGCGTGGATTGTGTTTTTTACAGGAAAAATCATGTGTTTAGGATTAAAAAAGGAAATTAGGATTTATAATGAAAACAACACTTTTTAAAAGAGGAAACACTAGGGAGACATTGAAAGTTTTCGGTAAATGCCCCCTGGTATGAGAGATGTCTCTGTAGTCGTCTCTTATACTGGAGATACATACTTGTCCCTGAGATGTTTTCTAGGTGGTGGGGGGAGCGTATCTTAAATTATGTGTGCTTTCTTTTTGATGTAGTTGATAAATTTTGTTAGTGGTATGAATGTCACTCTTTTATCAAGATATTTTGTGTATTGAATCTCCTCAAAGAGCACACTTAAATTATGGGTGAAATATGCTTCAAAACAACACAATATGAAGCTTATTGGAATTAGGATTATGGCTAGGAATTTTCCTATTTAACTTTGGTAACCCTTCTCACTACAATGCAATCGTTAATCATGGTAGATGCTTGAATAAAATCACCTTGCTATCGCTTTCTCATTATACATTTGGTTTCATTGTGTTTGAGTTTTCTAGCATGAAAGTTTTGATCTAGGTAGAAGTTCCCAATTTTTCCCATTTTGCTTTAAGATTTCATTGACTAACTCATTCCACAATCTGGCCTATCATAGCCTATAAAGAGGATACATTTTATTAGCTTGACTACAAAATGGGTACGGGTGGTACTGATCTCTCAAAAGACAAGAAAACACTTGTATACAACTCAATATTATTTTTCTAAAATTCTATTTTGTCAAGGACTTGTGGTGCATTAACCTCCCACAATTTGGATTGGTGTGAACCTACTTAAACATTCTTGTCAAGAGTGTCATAATTTCTAATTTATTGACTTTATCTATACTTACCTTTAGTTTTTCAATGATACTCTCTTATGCATCCTATGATGTCATAACACAATTTTCTATCACTTATAATATTGGTCTTAGAAAAAGGTCCTTACATATACAAGCCTCTAAATTGGTAAAAGAGTATTATAAAACCAAAGCATAAACATGACAATCTGCAATATACTTTATAGGTTTTAAGAAAAATTCTACTATTGTATTTTTGTTAAGATTTTCGCATTAGATTTAATTATCATCAATCTATTTTTCCTTGTGAAAAATTGTCTAATGTAGGCTTTAAATATTTCTTTGTTTCAAATAACTCCATTTAAATTGTTAAATTTAAACACTGGTCTCACCCTTCTATTTTTTAATGAAGGAGCTCATGAATTTAAAAAAAATGCTATAGGAGTATTTGAATTTTTAAAAAGGCTTCATTTATTTTACAAGATAGCCCATGCTATATTAAAAACCTTGTATAAAAGCTAGGAGGAAGCTATGTGAAGGAAAAGGGAGTCCACCATGATTTCAAATTTCAAAAAAGAATGCTCCTCGTCTTTTAATGATATATGCAAATAACTAAAATTCAAAGAATTGCAGCCCAAGTATACAAAGAAGTATGGGTAGCATTGGTATGAGTATTTGAAAGATTTGTTGAGCCACTAAATTGTGTAGAAATGGATAGAGTTATAATAAAGGACAAATAATTTATAATTTTTGTTTAATTATGATAGTGGTTGGTTGAAAATGATTGTCTTTTCCCTCTCTTTTCCCCTTTTCATCCTTCTATAATGGTTGATTTCTTTGACATTCTATGCCTACTGAATTTTATAATTTAGATACAAACCTCTGTAATTTCGTATGTGAGAAAATATTGAGCTCTCATTGAATAAAATGTGGTTGTACATACACTCTGTAAGTGATAAATTTATTGCAACTCTTGTTTGTTTGCCTCTTAGATTTTGTCATGCTACTACAACAACATATATAGATTGCATCTTGCCCTTTACATTTTATTTTATATGTTGTGTTTAGTTCCCTTATTTTATACTCATAACAATGTGTTCAAATAGATGCAAGATCCTCCCATTTTTTATTCTGGTGCATCCCATTTAGTTTATGCATTATTCTAACTATTTTTCCCTCCAAATTCATTTTTATGCAAATATTTTGGAGTATAATAACATTAGAATAGGAAACATAACCAACTCTATAGGTTGTTTTACAAGATTAGTCTTACACTAGCAGAGCATCCCATGTTTTTGATAATTTATGGGATACAATCAATCTTGCAAATCAGACCATTAACAGTAATGTAGTAAATAAATTAAAGACTTTGATGGGTCAAGTAATACTCACGCGATCCTTGGTTGTGGATAATTGATGACTACTTATATGAGACTTTTGATCACTGTCTCATACACATATTATCCATGATTGCATGTAGCTCTTCCACATTTATCCCTTGAAGAGGTTGATCTCTTGCATGTGAAGAGGTGCTAACGTTGTCTCAAGCTCTAGAGACTCAACCCATTCATTGTGAGGTGAAACAAGATCAAAGGGGTGGAAAGGAGAATGAGGTCTCCTTTTCTCAAATAGATCCCACTCTTGTGGAGAGTGAGGCATGGCATGTTCCTAAGAATCAAGCCATTTGAGATCAACCTTAGGCTTGGGTGGGCCCTTCTACCTTTCAACCCATGTGACCCTTATTTCCTCCTTTTTTCTTTTTCGATTGTTGAATTTTAGTTTTCACACTGATAAGAGTCTAAATTTGAATAAAATTCATCTAAAAATGCACATGCACCCTAGTTTGATTGGGCATCAAACATTTGGAAACATTTCATTGTGTTCATAGGAATCTATTAAGCATCTACTAGCATTCTAGAGAAATGAAGTACAACAATACATGCTAATGACATTAACAATACATGCTAATGACATTACATTGTAGTGGTTTGTCTTGATGATGAATTAACTCAATTCTTGGAGTGTTGTTTTAGACATTGTACATTGTTGAGGCCTTGATAAATATCAAGATAACTTAGTTATCCCATAGTATAAAGTAGACCTTAAAACATATATTGTTTTCCTTATGGTTTTCAAATATAGTAGCCAAATTAGGGTAAGAATAATAAGTCCATTTTCCCAATGATCTGAGAGATAATATGGAAAATTGAGCAAGGTTTTTGGAGGTCTGGATCAGGGAACACAACCATCAAAACAAAATTTGTATTACTGATTTTCCTATTTGGAGCAAGACTTGACACTCCAAATAGTGGACACTTTAAACAATACGATTTAAATATTGTTCTTTGATTGTTGCGAGTTTCTAGGTTATCTTTTGGTCACTGCTAAGCATTGTTTCCACTGACAGTATCTAGTTACCCATGGAAACTAGATAAACCTACAACTTGCATGTCTCTTTATTTATTTGGGGGTGGAATTAAATAATTAAATTTGATTTACTACTTTTTATTTATCTTAGGCTTGGTTAAATGTTTTTGGGTGTTTGCGTTGTATATTAGCTTAAATCCATTTATCCATATTATGTTTTGATGAAATCGTGCTTTATTACATTTCTTTATGAGGTTAGATCCTACTCAAAATAAATATGATTTTATTTGATTTTTTTAGATTTATTCTATTACATGTTCTTTGATCCAATACCCCTAACTTCTGTAAGTTTGATTCCAAATCTTAAAGTATTTTTTTCCTAAATATTTTCTAAAAGAAATTTTATCAATATTTTATTAGATGACTTATTTTTATTTGTTTACACCTCTTTTATTTGTTATTTATTTTAATCTTTTTATTTCCATTTTATTTTCATTTCCATATGAATTTGCCTTCTATTACTTATTCACTAGTCTCATTCTCTATTTATTTATGTATTATTCTTATCTATTTATTAATTATGAATGGCCTTAACGTTTTGGGCATTTTTATTTCTTTTTCCCATTTAACCATTTCCATTTTCGATTTAGTTGTTTTTGGTAATTATTTGCATTGACTTGTTTATTGGTTATATATTATATATATAACCAATAAACAAGTCAATGCAAATAATTACCAAAAACAACTAAATCGAAAATGGAAATGGTTAAATGGGAAAAAGAAATAAAAATGCCCAAAACGTAAAGGCCATTCATAATTAATAAATAGATAAGAATAATACATAAATAAATAGAGAATGAGAATATATATATATATATATATATATATATATATATATATATATATATATATATATATATATATATATGGATTGTGATGGGTCAAGTAATACTCATTCAGTTATTGGTTGTGGACAATCAATGACTGCTTATAGGAGACCCTCGATCACCATCTCATACACATATTCTCCATGATTGCATGTAGCTCTTCCACATTTATCCCTTGAATGATGGGTCAAGTAATACTCATTCAGTTATTGGTTGTGGACAATCAATGACTGCTTATAGGAGACCCTCGATCACCATCTCATACACATATTCTCCATGATTGCATGTAGCTCTTCCACATTTATCCCTTGAAGAGGTTGATCTCTTGCATGTGAAGAGGTGCCAACACTGTCTCAAGCTCTAGAGACTCAACCCATTCATTGTGACGTGAAACAAGATCAAAGAGGTGGAAAGGAGAATGAGGTCTCCTTTTCTTAAATAGATCCCACTCTTGTGGAGAGTGAGGCATGGTATGTTCCTAAGAATCAAGCCATTTGAGATCAACCTTAGGCTTGGGTGGGCCCTTGTACCTTTCAGTCCATGTGACCCTTATTTCCTCTTTTTTTCTTTTTTGATCATTGGATTTCATTTTTCACACCAATAGAGTCTTAATTTGACTAAAATTCATCTAAAAATGCACATGCATCCTAGTTTATTTGGGAATCAAACATTTAGATACATTTCATTGTTGTTCACAGGAATCTATTAAGCATCTAATAGCATTCTAGAGAAATGAAGTACAATAATACATGCTAATGACATTACATTGTAGTGGTTTATCTTGTTGATGAATTAATTCAATTCTTGGAGTGTTGTTTTAGACATTGTACATTGTTGAGGGACCTGATAAAAATAAATATAGCTTAGTTATTCCATAGTATAAAGTAGACCTTAAAACATACATTGTTTTCCTTACAATTTTCAAATCTAATAGCTAGCTATCTTTTGGACAATTATGCTTCTAAGGGGCTTGTCAAAGGGATCTCTCTGCCTCAGTCAGACCATCAATTAATCAATGAGCATTTTTCTAATGACTCCTTTCTCACCCAATAAGAGGATGAAAGCTCTGTCAAGAATGCCATGGAATGTCTAGATATTTTTTGCCTTGCCTTTGGGTCATCTATCCACTGGGGTAAGACCCAGTGCTAACACCAATCCTTGTCACCTAAATCTCCTTGATTGGAGGGATATATGTGGCAATGGATCCTTCTATGGGTCCAATTTAAATTTTTATACATTCCTTTTAATTTGAGAGCCTCCCCTACAAAATTGTGGTCCTATGTGGCCCAAAGAGTGGAGAAAAGAATCTCTTTCTGGATCCCTAAGACAATTACCTTAGCCAGTAAATTATAGATACATTCTAAGGTGCTCACTACTACTCATGTTTACTATTATTGTTGGGCACCTTCAAATGCCTCCTATGCTAAGCTTGAGAATCTATTGAGAGACTTTCTATGGGCCAATTCTAAAGACCACCAGGGCTTTCATCAAGTCTCCTGGGGCATCTGTTGTCGCCCTAAATAAGCTAGTTGGTTGGGCCTTATTGACATAAAGCTTCAGGGCACCACTCTTGGGTCCAAATGGATCATTCGAAGTGTGGAAGGTGATGAAGCCTAGAAAATTTTATTGTGACACTTCATATCGTAAGGCTTCCCTCTCGACAAAAAATCCTGACAAGGCATAGGCTTTCACATTGTGCTTATTTTTCCAGTGTATGTCAAAGTAGGGGTACATTTGTCATGCAGAGTATTTGGAAGGCATGGGAAAAGCTCAAACCTCACCTTATTTACATGGGGGAGGGATTTAGAAGTGGTCTTTCTCTAAACTCCCAATCATTGTGGTGGTATCCTCAACTAACCTTTCACAATGCCCCCTTTGCCATGGTCCCTAGATTAAAAGCATAAATTTATCTAAGAAGGGTATTCTCATGATTGGTGATCTATTCTTGAGGTCTCTAAGGATTGGCTTCCTTGATCTATGCTAAAGGCCAAATTCTAGATTAACAAGGAAGATGCATAATCTATTGCTAAAATTCAAATTTCTATACCTGATGAGTACTTAAACAAGATCAGAGTTTCCTTTCTCATGCTGTGGTGGAAGGACTGGGTCTTGGCCTATGACCATGCCATTTTTCTATTATTCTCCCTGACTGGGATACAATTTATTATCCCCTCAACACATTGACATAGAGGCTCTTAATCACCGTTGGTCTTTCCAATCCCTTCATCAGGTTTGGGCCAGGAGGTTTCATCACATTTGGGTAGCTTATATTGAACCCAAAAAGGTTCACTTCTTTTGGTTTATTCTCTACCAAGGTTTTCCCATTGGGAATCGACTCAAGCACATGAGGGTTCTTAATCCCACTTGCTCAACCTGTCAACACCTAGAAACCATCAATCACCTCTTTTGGTTTTGCCCATAGGCTCAGTTATCCTAGAGATGGATTCACACCCTTTTCAGACCCTTCAGGCCTGAGATGTTCACTTAGAAAATGTGTCTCTTAGCGAACTCTGCCC